>CAWUEQ010000132.1:0-33625 GCA_963921185.1 Dasysyrphus tricinctus
ATTCAGAATCATTTTCAAAAACATCTGTTTTTGGTAAAAATGTTCTTTCTCCATCGTTGTTGGAAGTTAAAGGATAAGAAAAATCTATAATATCATTAAAAAAATTATCAAATATATCAGTTAAATAATTACGTCTAGAAAAATTGTTTTGTATATCTAATTTCTTTTTTGTTTGTGAAATTTCATTTTTCATATTAACACCTCCGTTTTTCTTAAATTAGCAATTAAGTTATTAGATTGCTAATTACAAATTTATTTTAAACCAAATTAATATTAAAAATCAAGTAATTTTTATTTTTAATTTGACGTTTAAGCAAAAAAGTTGAAAAAAATATATGAATTTATTAAAATGTAAATATTCCTAGTTAAGGAATTTTAAATTTAAATTTATTTCAAGGAGTTGATTTTTTATGAAAACATTTGTAAAAAATTTAAGTTCTAGATGAAGTTTATTTTGGAAATTATATAAAAAAGAGCGTTTTGTTAAAAAGAAAAGTTTTTAATGTAAATAGACCACCATAATTATGGTGGTCTATTTTTATGGTTCTTTATAATGAATATTTAATTTAAAACCTAAAATAATAATTGTAGATATTAAAATTATTGAATCTAAACTTACAACTTCTCAATTTTTTATAAATATTCCATAAGTTATTCATAAAAAACAAGATAATAATTGAATTAATAACATAAAAAATGATAAATCACGTACTCTTTTTGTTTTTATGATTTTTATAATTTGGGGTAAAAATATAAAACTATTTACAGCGACTGCTAATCAACCAATTATTTCTGCATTCATATAATATTCTCCTTTCTTTCTTTTTATTTTCTTTTAAAATAAAACAACGATATATGAATTCTCTCATATACCATTGTGTTTAAAATAAATTTGTAAATCAATTAAATAATTATTTTTGAGTTTCACTTTCATATATTTTTTTGTTTGCTTCTGCCATTTTCACATATTTAGATTTCTCTTCGCTTGTCATTTCTTGTCAGTGATTACCAATCAATTTTGCAATTTCTGCAACTTTTGATTTAAGTTCAGGTTTTTCTTGAATAATCTCTGATCTTTTTTCTTTACTAAAAAGCATATAAGCGTTCATTGGTCTTTTAACTTTATTTGCCATATTTTTACCCCCTAAAATTTCTTAATATAATTTTACATGATTTAAAAATTAATTTTGCACATATTGGTTTTTAATAAAGAAATCTATCCATGATTGCGATTTTTTAACTTTAATGATTGCATACAAATTTGCTTCTTAAGTTGTTTATTTTCTTGTCTGAAATTTTGATTTTCATTTAAAACTTTTTTTATTTTTTTTAAATCAATTTTATATCCAAGATTTTCTTTAATTTCCATTTCTTGAATTTTAATAAATAAAGAATTGTTTTTACTGATAAATATTTGTTTTTTATTATTATCAATTCATTTTTGATTTACTCATTCAAGTGGTATAGTTCTGTAATATATTGGTCTTATATATTGAATTTGATTATTAATTTTAATTTTATAATAATCATGATTACTTGGCTCAGTGGTCATCAATTGTACTTTTACATGACTTGGATACGATTTAATAACTATGGCTGGACGATACTTTTGCTTACCAGTTTTATTATCAATATCATCAGTAATTTTGACACGAATTCCCATACCCTTTATATATTGTTTTCATTGTTTTTGATTATTTTTCATGCTACTGCTCCAGTCATTGACCTTTTACTATTTTTATGCTATCATAATAATGTAAGTATAACTTTATGTTATGCAAGGTTCTATAGGAATCGAATTTTCCCACAATTAAATTAATTGTTGGGTTTTTTTATTTTTTTATATAATTTCTGCAATAAGTTCTTCATATGCTTGTTTTTGACGTCAATAATAAGGATTTGTTCAAATACTACTTAAATCATTTTCAGATTTAACAAAACTTCTTGAATGATTTATAAAATTTTTAGAAAGAAAATGAGTTAAATTTTCTTTTTCAAGAGTTTTATAAATCAAAATAGTATCTTCATCTTCTTTAACATTGTTTAATATAATTTTTAATTTCGGTACTTCTCTATTTTCTTTTCGACAAATATGATTTAAAGAATTTTTTAAATCAAGCAATCCTTTGTAACTACCAATTCCATTATTTATGGGAATAACTACTAAATCACTTATTATTAAAAAATTTAATGGTAATTCTTGCATAGTTGGTGGATAATCAATTAAAACATAATCATAACTATCAAATATTTCTTGAAAATCTTTAAAAATATAATCAGCAACTAAATATTTTTCTTCTTCATTATATAAAGTATTTATCAAAGTCGTTGATTTATTTATTTCTTCGTTTCCAACAATAATGTCAATATTATTAAAATTGGTATTTTGAATTATATTTTTTAAAGAAATTCCCCTACCATTAAAAAGTTTAATAATAGATTTATTTTTATCAATTTTATCTGTGAAAAATTGCATTGAGAGTGTAGCTTGCGGGTCTAAATCAACAAGTAAGACTTTTTTATTTTCTAAGGCAAGTTTATATGCAATGTTTTTACAAAGGGTAGTTTTTCCAACTCCACCTTTTTTAACTGCAAAAGAAATCATTTTCATAATTATTCACTCTCGTTTTCTTTCAATGAACAATTTTTAATTTTATTTATTTCTAGTTGTGCGATTTTCTTATCAATTGATTGAATTCATAAAAAAAATTTTTCTGTATCATAGTTAATTTCATATGGATTTACATAATCTCAATGAATATTTAAATTATTAAAATTAATAAGAATTTTTTTTCTTTGAAGTGCATTTAAATTATTTAAATCTATTACACCAATTAAAAATTTATTTTCTTTATTTCTATCATAATCACTCGTTATTCCCAACAATAATTTTGGTTTAATTGTAGTATATTTATGTTTTAAAATATTGTTCATTAAAGTTGTATAACTTCATTGTTTTTCTTCTGCTTCTATTCTAAATGCTTTTACTAAATTTGTATCACAAGTCATATTAGGAATAATATTTTCTCAATCTCTTTTTTTAAAATCTTTTGTTCCACTATTTGAAGCCATTTTTTTAACTACATTATTAACTTCTTTTTTTTCATCTTTATATTTATTTATTAATTTTTCAATTCTTGGCATATTTCTAACTCCTTTATTTCATTTGTGAAATTATATTCACTTGTGAATTTTATTTAAATATTATTTATTATATCATATTATATAAAGTAAATAATATTTTATTTTTTTTATTTCACTTGTGAAATTATATTCACTTGTGAATTTTATTTAAATAAATAATAAAAATTTATATTTTTTTGTATAATTAAATTTAAAATTTTATTAGCTTTTAAATGGGGTAAAAATATGTCAAAGATTAAAACACATATTTTAAAAATTAAAATATGAAATCAAGAATTAGATATAAATTTTTGTTATAACAGAATATAATCTTTTTTCTAATTTTTCATAGAAATCTTCATTTGATTTAAATATAACAATATTTCTATGTTTAAAATCAAATTTAATTGTTTCAAAAGCAATTTCATTACAAACTAAAATTATTTCTTTTCCTTTGCCTAACATATAGCCTGCTTCATAAGCTACATTTGAATTATCTGCAGAAATATCAAATATACCAAAATCACAATCATTCATTTCATCATATAATTTATTATCAATAATTTCATTATGTTGTTGTTCATTAAGAACAATGGGTATCAAATTTGATTTCATTAATAGTTCCTTAATATTTTTTTTAGTTTCTTCATATAAATTTGTATATTGTGTACCTATAAAAACTTTTTTACTTCTCTTTACTTCTCCCTTTTTAAGAGAGTTAATTTGTATTAAATGATTATTTGAAAAATTAATAACTATATTTGAAATTAAATTATCCTTTAATGTAATATTAAATTTACGATTATTAATTTTCACTGCATAATCCGTTAATGATTCAGAATTTAAAACTATAGTTTTAAATTCTGAAAAACTATTAAAATAGTAATTTGAAATATTTAATTCATTAAATTTTGTGATTTTTTTTATATAATCTTGAAATAAAACAAATCATTTTTGTAAATAAATATCTGATAAATCATCAATTTTAATATTAATAATATCTCATTTGTTTATTACTTTAGGTAGTTTATTTCATTCTCTAAAAAAATCATATTGTTTAAATACTGTTTTTTTATGAATTTTTAAAAATTGAGCTGATAAATTATCCATTTTTATTTTCCTTTTATTTTTATTACACAAAAATTAATTAATAAACTTAAGTTTATTAAAGTAATTTTATTTTAAATTTTATTTTAAATTTTATTTTAATTATTCTTTATTGGAATTTCAAATTTTGATAAAATTTCAAATTTTTTTAATAAATTATCTTTTTCATTTTTAAAAATAGTAGTAATGTATGGTTTCAAACTATTATTAAAATTTCAAATATCATTATTAATATTTTCTACATTTTTATTTATTAAATTTTTAATTTGTTTATATTCATCTATTGCATTTTTAAAATTATCGTTATAAATTGAAGGTATTTCAATTAACAAATTTTCATTGCATAATCTTATCTTTTTATTTTTAAAATTTGAAAACATTATACGAGAACTAGGAGAATAATTTAAAAGTTCATATCTACCATAAATTGGAATTTCAAATTTTAAAAGTTCCCTTTCTTTTTGATAATAATCACCAAATTCATCTTTTCCACTAATTATTGTTTTTTCAAAAGGATCACATGTTTCTTGTTCAAAATTTAATTTTATTTTTTGAATAAAAAACATACTATATAGATGTTCTATATATTCTTCTTCCTTTACTGTTAAAATGTCATTTTTTTTCTTTATCTCAGAAATTATTAATTCTTTTTGCGAATTAAAAAAAATAATAATTGGATAATTTAAATTAAATAATGAATTCATAAAAAACCTCTTTACTAAAATAATACTATTATTATTTGGAATGGCAACCCTTTTTAAGACTTTTTTTGTTATATGCCTTTATTTGAATCATATTTGCTGTTTTTAGCCACTTTTTATTTTTGAATACTTTTCTATTCATCAATGTAGTTTTGAATGTCAATTTTATCTATATATTGATTTGAACTAGGTAATAATATTTTTACATATGCTTGTCCAACTTTTAAATTTTTTAAGTCATTAGGATGCGCAATATATTCTTCAACTTCGCGAATAGAACCCTTATTTACATTTGAATTTTGATAATCAATTTGATGAGTTAAAGCTTCACTTGATTTTGTTCCAAAAACTTTAGCTAAGTATTCAGCAGTATTTGGGTCTAAAACTTTTTGACATATTATATTTGATACATTACCAAATATAATATCAGTAAGATTTTTTTTATCAACTTCTAAACTTTTAATTTCTTGAAAACATAAAAAACATTGATAATTAAAACTTCTACTTTTATTTATCAAATTAATAACTGCATCAGTTACAAATAAATTAAATTCATCAAAGATAAGATTTATATGTTGATTATTTCTTTTGATAGTGGCAAATTCTTTTAAATCTTGAATTATTAATTTTCCAACATTACTGGCTAGATTAGGATATTTAAAAGAATTTAAACTAAATAAAATAACTTTATGATTTTTAACTAAATTTGATAAATTATTTTCATAACCAATACTGTTGTTTAATTGTTCAGCATAAATACTTAATCGATGTTCAAAACCCCTAATATCATGTTCATTATCTAAGAATTTTTTTAAAATATCATATTCTTTATCATATTTATTAAGCAATGTTTTAACTTTTTTTATAGGGAAATATTTAACAATATTTTCAAAAGTTATAGCAAATGATTTGTTAATTAAAATTTTAATTAAAAAAAGTAAATAATTATGTGCAATTGCTTGATAATGTGGTTCACTAAAATCAAATAAACTCATTATTTTATCTGCTAAAACAATATGATTTTTTGAAGCTAAAGGATTGTAGACATCTTTACCACCTATAACTCAAACAAAAGCATTATTATCAATTGATTTAATTTTATTTATCAAATAATCATCACCTTTACCATCAATTATAATTACTGTTTGGTTTAGTTTATAAATTAATTGATTTATTATTGATAATGCTGTTGTAGTTTTTCCACTACCACTAGCTCCGATAAGTAATGTATGTTGATTTAGTTTTGATTTGACCAAACCAACTTTTTTATTTAAGTTTATTAAATTTGGATCACCTATAGTAGAAAATTCTTTTAATTTCAAATTTTTAACTTTTGTTTGATATTTTTTTTCAAAACTAAAGTTTTTAAATTTTGTTTTAAAAACTAATATTGAGATTGATATTATTGTTAATAATGATAGTAAAAAAGAAGACAAAAAGAAATAATTATAATTAAAAGCGAATTTAAAATTAAATCAATTAAATTTGTAAATACTACAATAAGCTAATGCTATTATTGTTGACCAAAATAGCATTAAAATCAATAAAATTAATAATAAAGAAATAGTTAAAATCAATATTTTGTTTTTCAAATTTTTATTATATTTTTCTTTTAAATTCTTCATTATGATTTTACTTCTTTCATAATAGTTTCAACTTCAAAATCATTAATATTTACATTAACAATTGTTTTTTTGTTATTAATTGAAAATAAACAAGTACCAACACCAGCATTTGCTATTATATTTTTTTGATACTCATTTAATCTACCACTAGCTGAAATTAAATTATCGTAATCTTGTAAGTCACTTGGTGCCAAATGATGAACAAATTGATAAAGAGAATTATTTAATATTGCTTCTGCTTGTGATTTTATTTTTGAATTACCCTTACCTATAAAATCATTAATATTTTGGGTAATAATATATAAAACTCCATAATACTTTCTCATTCGTTTTACTAAACCAACAACAAAACTTAAAGCTAAAGTATTATTTTCATTAATAAGTAAGTGTGCTTCATCAATAGCAAGACATATAAATTCTTTATTTTGATTATCACTTAATAAACTATTATTTTTTTTATTTTCTTTCATTAATTGTTCTATATAAACAATCATTAATAATAATTGTGCATTATGTTTATTAGTATTATTAGATAAATTATGAGTATCAAATACAATAAAATTATGATTTAAATCTAAAGTTGTATGTTTATTTCAAAGATTACCGTCAGCACCAATAGCAAGTTTTCATAATACACTATGCAAAGTACTTTTATTTTTAACTTTAATTTCAGTTTTATTTTGTTCATTGTATAAATCAACTAATGTTGGATAATCTTTTGCTTTTAACTTACTTAAATCAGTTTTATCAGTTATGTTAAAATTTTTATAAACTTTTAAACATAATTTTTGTAATTTTGCTAAATCAATATCTCCCAAATCCTTATATAAAATCTTAAAAAACTGCTCAATAAATGATACATGCTCCATTAATGAAGAAGAAAACATTTCTAAAGGATTAATTATTGATGAGTTATCATTTTCACCAATACTAATTATTGAACCATTATAATAATTACATAATTTATGATATTCTTGCTCGGGGTCAATTATTAATATCTTTGTATTGTTTAAATATAATCAATTTAACTGTTTAGTTATATGTCAACTTTTACCAGAACCAGTAGTACCAACTACTACAACATTACTACTATTTCTATTTTTTTTCTTATCTTTCATTTTGACATTGAAAAATATTGGTTGGTTATATTCATTTGTTCCTAAATATAAACCTTTCTCATCATTTAATGCTTCACCCATAAATGGTCATGAGCTTGCAATAGAAACAGTAGCCATTTCTTGTCAATAATTAACTAAATTAGATGTTTTTAAATCTCATAAAAAATTATAAGTATTTAATTGTAAATATTCTAATTCATTTACAGTAAAATTGTTTCTTAACATTTCAGTTTTTAAAACATCTTTTACATTATCTAATTCTTTTTTACTTTCAGCAAAGCAAGTAAAAATAATTGAAACTAATTTTAAACTTTCACCACCGTTTTGAACAAGATTTAATAAAGCTAAAATTTGTTCATTATAATTATTAATATTATTTTCTTCACTTGCAGTTTTAAATTCTAATAACTCAGCACGTTTTTTAGCAATATCAAGCATTTTTAATGCTTCTAAGTTACTAACATCTTTAAACTTAATATTTACATTAACATTACTTAAATTGGTCATATTCATTAATCAACTATCATTAACTAATAAAGGAAAATTTTGTATTGTTAAATAAGAAACATAGTTATCATCTATTTTTAAAAATTTCTTATGTTGTTCTAAAGTTTGAGGTTTTCTTTTTTCTTGAAAATTAGTAGGAACAATAAGCTTTTTTAAAATAAAAGAAACTTCTTGTGAATTAATTTTTTGAAAATTTATTTCACTATCAAATTCATTTAGAACAAATTTTATTTGATTAGATAGTGTTTTATTATCTTTACCATAGATAACTAAATAAAAATTACTTTTTAAACTTATACTATTTTCAAAATTTTTAAGTTCATTTTTATAATTTAAAAATTGATTTAGTTTTGATTTATCTTTATTTAATTCCTTTAAATTTGATAAATTATTTATTTGTTTTTCAAAATTATAAGGCACTTCAATTTTAATAATTTCGAAATCCATATTTATTAATTTAAAAATTTTTGATAATTTTTGAATTGGAATATTTCTTTCACTTTGAGTATTTAATGTTAAATCTTTAGCATTAATTTTATAAAAAACTCCTATTTTATCTTTATAAAAAACAACATTTTCTTTTTGTTCTAAAATTGGTACATATTCTATTAGATTATTTATTGTTTTATTAATAAATAAGAATTTAAAAGCTACAAAAATTTTTCAATATACTTTATTTCCATTCTTATCATCAGCCATAAGTATAATTGAAATAATAAAAATTATTAATCCAACTGCAAAACCTAAAACTTGATTAACTCTAGTTAATAATGCAAAAGAAAGTGATATTAATAAAATGGCTATGAATGATATTATCATTTCAGTTTTACCAATATCTATTATAAAACGAAAAGCAATTCATCTCATTTTATAACTTTTTTTGGTAATAATTTTAGGTGTATTTTTATCTATATTTTCCATTATTTAACACCATTTTTTTGATTTATTCAACTATTTAAACTTTTATGTGCTTCTTCAAAATTGCTATATTTTTTAACTGGTTTTTTAATAATTTCTTTAGCAACTAAACCATATCCCACTTCTTTTCCAAGAGTATTTATAGCACCAGCAGTACCAACAGTATGACTAACTGTTTTTAAGGGCATTTTTATAACACTACTAGCTAAAGATTTTGCACCCATAATGCCAGCAGTTGCTGTTTGAGTTTCTCTTAAACTATTAATAGTATCTAATAAACTGGCTTTAGTACCTAAAATAGAACTTAATAATGTACTTGATTTAGTGACAACAATTCCAAAACTAATAATTCCAATAATACTAAATATAGGTCTTTCTAAATCCTTAGGCATTAATGTAGAAACATTATTTATTATAGGAATTGAACTTAAAAAAAGATTGTAAACTAAAAAAATAAACGAAAAACTTAAAAAACGAGAAACTATCAAATCTTTTCAATTTCTAAATTTTCTACCTTCATCTTGTACTATGGTAGTTGTTATTAAAAAGCCAATAACTAAAAATATTAATAACTCAGCACATAATACAAATAATTGAATTGAAATTAAAAGCAGTATATACATCATAAAAGCTTCTGCCACTAAACATATTAAATAATGAAAATGTCCACTATCACTAAATCCTCAAAGTATAGGAACTTTAGTAAAATCATGTAAACCATTGTCAAATGATGAATTAAATATATATAATCCTAAATCATTGCTATTTACAGTACCATTATTAATTAATGCTTGGGTAAACAAATTAATAACGGTATTAAAAATATAAAATGCTACTGGTATTATTAAAACTAAGGGAGCAAAAAACAATAAATTTTTGAAAGTAGTAGCAATTTGTGAACTTTTATTATAATTGCTAAATTTTATTTCAATAAATTTTATTGCCAATAAAACTGTTAAAACTGCAAAAGACAGTCCTAACAAAGCTATAGCTATAGTTGGTATACCATGTCAATCTTTATTTTTAAAAAATAAATAATTAGTAAAATTTCCACTACCTAAAAAATAAATAATATCTTGTATTATTTTTAATAATCATAAAATTGGCTTAATTAATATCATATAAAATACAGCACTAACTGCATCAACAACAGTTTCAATAAATCCACCTAATAAATTATATTGAATATTTTGTGTTGCTAAAAAATTAGTCATAACGCCATTAAATTCTGTTGGATTTAATCATTGTCATACAGCAATAATTGTTGCCATTATCAATATAAAAAATAACATTATGGGTAAAAATAATAATCCTACAATAATGGATATTTTTTTTATAAATTTTTGCACTATATAAATAGTACTTTTATTTTCTTTGTTATTTTTATGTTGTTTGTTTTTTAAACTAAATAAATCTTTTTTTGGATTTTTTAAAAATTTCATAATAAAAATATTCATTTATTGCTTATTTTTAATAAACAATAGCTTTTATTCCTAAACATATACTATAAGTAAGCATTACCCCAATAAAACAAACAACACATCAAACAACATTTTTAATACAACTTTTTCTAGTTACATTTTCTGTTGCAAATTTTCCACCAATTAAATAAACACTAATCATAATTACCATTGTTGTAAAACTAATTACTCCTAATGCTGGTAAAACCCAACCTAATATTTTTGATGATAATTCATTAAAAACAGTTAAATAATTAAATATCATTATTTTTTCTCCTTTTCTATTTCTTTAATTTGTTCAGCAACAAATTTTTTTGCTTTAATATCTTTTCTTTTTTTAATATAAGGCTTATAAAGAAATTTAGTTATTAAAAAACTAATAATTCCAATAATACTGACTGTACATAAAATCATAAATACTCAAGCTCAAGCACTTAAACCACTGGGATTTATAGGTGCTGGTGTTGGTGAACTTGTTAAATTTAACATGATATTTTTCGTTTTGCCTACAAAATTATGGTCTTCACTAGAAGCAATAATTTGAATTTGAAAATTTCCTGATTTTTGCATTTCATTAGATATATCTTCTCCAGTCATATCCATGAATTTAATAGTTGGGTTTAATAATTTATTACCATATTTATCTTGTAATTCTTTAGCGTTAATAATAATTGCTATTAAATCAATATATTTTGATTTATCATTTACAACTAATTTTCCTAAATCTAAACTTGTTATAGTATCAAGATTTATAGGATACTTTCAATCTTTTGACTTATTTATTAAATCTTTAATTTGTGAAGCATTCATTTTTTCTAAATTTTCTTTTGTATATTTATGTTCTAAAGCTTTATTTCATAAATCTTTTCCATTATCACTTTCTCAGTATTTTTTTGGTGCTTCTTTCGGTGGAATTGGTGAAGTTCACATTGATAAATACAATTGTCATGAATTACCAACTAAATCTTTTGTTTGAATTAAATAATTTCCAACCTTAGAAAAAGTTTGGTTAGAAAAAATATTTGTTTTAGTATCAGTTGGTTTTAAATTTTCATTTAACTTTGTTATAGTGTTTTCATAATATAAAAAACTATCATAAGTTATTTGAACTTCACTTTTTGAATATAAAACATCAAATAATTCATCATTATTATCATTAGTTCCTACATAATTTTCCATTTTATCACGATTGACATTTGTTATTGTATCAATAGTTGGTTTATCTTTTATATACAATGTATATACCAAATTGGTTGTTAATTTATTATAAATCACAATTTCATGTTTTCCAACCATTTCAATATCTTGTACATATCTATCTCCGGTTTTTCCAATTATATTTCCGTCAATAGTTACTTTTGTAATGTTTTTCATTACGTTTTCTTCATCATGTCAAATATTAAGTTTAACTTTTCCATTAGAAGCTATACCTTGATATAAAGGAACATTAATTTTTTCTACATACTGATTTGCAAAAGTTTTATCAAAATGAATAGATTTTTTTAATTTATCAATATCATTCGGATTATAAGGAGATGTAAATAAATATCAATTACCAACTTCATCATTAAAAAAACCATTTTTATCATTTAAAGATAAAAAATATGTTTGTTCAAGAAAATTTGGATCACCTGAACTTTTAATTTTTAAATCAGTAAAAATTCCTTTATCATCACATAATCAAACTTCTTTATTTTTATCAATACCCATTACTAAATTGTCATTAATTTTAAAATGTGGTGTAAAATTTTGTTTTAAACTGCTTAGATTACCATTGTCATCAAGAAAAAATGAATTTTTGTTTTTATCATTAACTATTGCTAATTTATCATTAATAGTTAATAAATTAT
This sequence comes from Dasysyrphus tricinctus, assembly GCA_963921185.1. Lineage (NCBI taxonomy): Eukaryota > Metazoa > Arthropoda > Insecta > Diptera > Syrphidae > Dasysyrphus > Dasysyrphus tricinctus. The sequence goes on from CAWUEQ010000132.1 coordinate 12,410, forward strand.
AATATGAAAATCAATTCCCTAAATCTGTTCAGTTTCTACTTTTGTCTAAAAGATAACTTCTTTCTCTTGTTGAAAATAATCCAACTTCATCATTAATTTTTATAAAATTACCTTTTTTCCCTAAATCTTGAAAATTTTTATCACTATCTAATAAAAAACTTTCTCCAGTATTATCATTAAAAACACCTTTAAAATCATTAATTGGAGAATAAACTTCACCTTGACTTGCTTCTTTGAAAAGACTTTCAAATGAACCATCACTATGTAAAAAAAACGCAATTTTATTATCTCCATTTACATCACTTACTACTGCTAAATTATCATTGACTTTATTAAAACTAATTTTTCTAAATTCTTTACTTAGTTTAGTTAAATTACCACTATCAGATAATAAAAATCATTGTTCTAAATCTCCACCACTAGCAACTGCTCCACGAAATAAAGCTCAATGTTCACTTCAACTATAAAAATTTGTAATTGATTTAGGATTATCATCAGCAATATTTTTACTTAATTTAGTTAGATTACCATTGTCATCAATCAAATAAGCATCCATACCATTTTTTTCACTACCAACAACATCAATCAAAAGACCTAATTGATTGTTAATTCTGTAAAATTGATAATTATGATAAAAACTGGAATTACTAGTTTTGATAATTTTTGTAACTTCTCCTTTATCATTAACAAAAGATATTTCTTGTTTTTTTTCTCCGGTATTATTATTAATTGAAATTGCTAAATGGTCATTAAATTTAATAACTTTTCCAAAATTTGTATCAATTTTTTTTAATATAGGTTCAGCACTTATTGTTGACCTATTATTTACACTTGCATTTAAAATCAATTGACTAAATGTTGGTGTTGATGTACTTGCAATTGTTGAAAGTACCAGCATACTTAATATTTTATTCATATTTTTATTCTCCTTATTTTTTATTTATAACACTTTTAATTTATAAATTAACTAAATTAAACATACTTTATTCACCTTTAACTTTAATTTTATAAACATGATATCCAAAAATTAAAATACTTAATCCAAATAAAATAGGTGTAATAATAGCAGCAAAAACTGCACCAATCTTTAATTGAATTAAATTAGGAAACAAATTTATATCAAAAGATTGCTTATTATGTAATTGTAAAACTTCTCCAACACCTAATCACTTTAAAGTTAAAAATCCTTCTTTAACTGTTCCAATCAAAACTAAACCTAAAATCATTATTACTAAAGCATTTAAAAATAATATTAAACTTCATTTTTGTAATTTATTTAATTTATTTCAACTTTCTTTCATAATTGTACCTCCACCTAATTTTTCTTTTAAAACAATCATATTTGCTGTTTTTAGCGATGTTTAAGAATATGAATAAAACCATTCATATTCTTAAATTCAAAGCTTTATATTTGTTTAAAGACCATATTATTATACATTGTTACATATTGTTTACAAATTCTGTTTTTCTTTAAAAGTTTTCAAAACAAAATCTTTTTCAATTTCTAAAATTTCATTTAGTGAAAAAGTTTTATTAAACTTCTCACCTAAATTTTTAATATAAAATTGTCATTCTTGATTGTTAGTTTTAAATCAAATTGTTTCACTAATCATTTCTTTTAAATCTCATATTTGAAAGACTAGCATAGAATTTTGTTCAATAAAATAAGCACTACACTTATCTTTAAATTCATTTTCCTTTAATCAATTTTGATAAGTTGATAGAAGTTCTTGTTCATTATTTGATAACTGCATTATTTTCACCACCTAGTTTTTCTTTTAAATTTTCTTTAACATTCAATAATAAGTTTCCTTCTTCAATAAAATGATAATTACAAATAAATTTATAAAAGGTATTGCCATAAAACATAGTTTTCATACTTCAACTTGCTTTTCTTCAACAATAGTTACACTTCATAATAACACCTCTAATCTTTTCAATTTTTTTCATCAGATTTATTATTATTTTGATCATTTAAAATTTGTAAAATCATATCTAATTTTTGATTTATGTTATTATCAAATCTAATCAAATTTTTTAAAGTTAATTTACTATGTGTAGCTAGACTTAAAGAATCATTTGATTTATTTAATTGTTTTGCATTAACAAATCTCGCACTAATTTCTTTTTCACCAATTGAGCCATCACCAGTACCTTTATATGTTGCATGCAAATCTAAATTTAATTTAGTTAAATCAATGCCATAAAAATATCATAATTTCGTACTTGACTTATTTGCATAATGTTTTCCTAAATAATGAATTTTGACTTTTTCATTAGTGACATCAATACCAGTTTCTTCTAGCATTTCATTGATAACATTTTGATAATGGTTATTATTTTCTAATCCACCCGTTATAGTACTGTATTTGCTAATCTGTTTGTTTTTAAACAATGGGTTATATTCTTTACTTAGTAAATAATAATATTCATTGTCTTTAACGACATAGGGTAAAATAGCAACTCCTTGGTTGTTACATCAAGGTTCTTCAACCCCGTGCATAAACTCAACTTTAATTAATTTTAAATATTCTTTATTCATAAAAAATATCTTCCTTTCAAAGTAGTTTTAAAAATAAAAATTGTAACAACATAGGTTACAACTCAATTATTTTCAAATTTCTTACTCAAAAGAAAGATGTAAATATATTTTATAGATAGGTCTATAGGTTTAGTTTCTCGGGCTGTACCTAATATAATATTCAATTTTTATAATTTAAATCTACCACAATTAATTTTATTTGCAAGTAAAAATAAAAAAATCGTTACTGATGCCAGCCCGAGAAGACCACACCAGTAACTAGTTAATTGTACAATAAATAACTCACAAATCATATATAATAAGTAAATTATTTGTCAAAAACAACTTCATCGTCTTTATCAATATTGGTTAATATATCATTAATTTGTTCTTTAGACATTGTTTTTTGTTTTTGATTAGTTTTATTTATTTCTAGTGATTTAACTATTTGTTTATCTTTTTGAATTCAAATAAATTCATATTTTTTTACTTTACCATTTTCTTTCTTTTTATCATAAGTTATATTTAAATCTGAATATTGATTAATCTCTTTTATTGCAACATCAATTGTATATTTTTCAAATAAATAACGTTTAAATTTTCCATTTTGTACATAACTATCAATACTTAATCCTAATAATTCTTTTAAATCTTTAGTTGTTATATATCTACTATTTTCTTTATTACTTTCATTAGTTCAAGAACATAAAAATTTATATAGAGTCAAAGCATGCTTTGACTTAAAAGAACACACAGCATTTAAATCAACCTTTGTATAATGTTCTTTTAACTGCTCAATATATGGCATAAATTTAGGATTTAAATCCACTTCAAAAAAAGGTTGCTTATAAAACCAATTAGAACCTATGATCATAAAACCTTCATAATTCCAATCACTGCCAATTATTTCTGTCTCAGTTTGCTTTCTTAACTTTGAAATTAATATTTTATATCTTTTGTATTTACTATCTCCTACTAAATTTAACTTTTCAAAAAAATATTTTTTTTCAATTTGTACTGTAGTTGAATTTTGATAATTAAAAGGTTTAATATAAGAAAAAATTAAATGTAATGCTTTTTCTTCTTCTAATGTAAACTTGCTACACATTCTTGCAATTACATTTGAATAGTGAACTTTCTTTATTTGTTCTAAAAAAGTATTATTATTTATTTTTTTAATTATTTCTTTTTTAATTTGTGAATTCATAAATAACGCTCCTATTTAAAATATATAAGTTATATAGTTTTGTTGTAATAGGATAATGCGTACTTATCTTAAAAGTTATTTAAATACAGATAGGTATTATTTTTTGGCAGAGTTATCTATTACTTATGAATTATTATATCAAATTATTTTTAACTTGTGAGTTGAAACCATTTCATATAATAAATTGTTACTAATGCACTCTGCCTGACCACATTAGTAACAAAATTAATTGTAAACTAAAATTTTTAATTAATTAAAAATTTATTAAATAAATGAAATTTTGACTGCCGTGTAACTACCCCTTTGACTGCCGTGTAACTACCCCTTTGACTGCCGTGTAACTACCCCTTTGACTGCCGTGTAACTACTACTATAAAAGAAAGTAAAAATGAAAGTAAAAGAATATAAATACATGTATATAAATATAAGTTATATATACGCGCGCGAATAAGTAGATAATAACAAACAAAATATATCAAATTGATTGAAATTTTTATAAATAAATTATATAATTTATTTATACTTAATATTTACCTACTAATAGGTAAATAAAGACTAACAATCACTCCCAACTTTCAAGCACTTTTGTGATTTCAAAGAGTTGACCCCACACTCCCAACGTAAACTTATGTGATTGTGGGGTCAACTCTTGCGTTGGGAGTGATTGTTAGTCTTTTCTTTCTTTTTTGTAAAAAAGAAAGAAAAGACCGCGACGAAGTCGCTTCAAAAAGAAAGAAAAAACATTTTAAGGTTTTTTAAATTAGGGAGACTCAAAAAATGGAACAAATCAAAATTTTAGAAATCATAAACCGTTGAGGATACTTAGACGCTTATCAAATCGCACTATTATTAAACAAAGATATTGAAACTGTAAAAACTCACTTAAGATTCATAAAACAAAAACAATTAGTTTTGATAAATCAAGTAACAAGAAAAAACATTTACTATCTTTCAAATTTAGGAAAACGCTATTTAGGAAAAGAAAACAAAAAATCAAAATTAAATTTAAATCAACTTGCTCACCAAGATTTAATGATTAAATGAGTATCAAAACAAAAAGATATTGCAAGTTATGAAAACGAACTTGAACTTAAAAGTTGAAATTCAAAACAAGACAGATACCCCGACTTAATGATTGAATATGAAAATGGTACTAAAGTTTGAGTTGAAATTGAACGAACACGCAAATCAAAAGAACGTATCGAAGACAAACTTGATAACATGCGCGAACACATAAAAGATAACCATAAAGTTATTTGAGTTGTTCCAGATAATAAAATGGCTAAATTCATACAGGAACAAATAAATCATTACAACTGACACAAAGAAGTTCATGAAATTGAAATATTTAACATATAAATTCATTTAATTAGATGGAATGAATTTAAAATTTAAACATAAACACAAATTCCAAATAACTTCTAAAAACTTTAGTTTCTTATTTTCGTATAGTAACTTTTTTTTATTTTTTTAAAAAAAGATTGTTTAATTTATAAAATTTGTTAAAAGATAAGCATAAACTAAATATTTAGTTTTATATATTTTTAAATAAGGAAGTATTTTAAAATGAGAGTTATTGACAAAGAATTAATAAGATTGGTTATTATAAGTAATGGAACTGATAATTTACTAGAAATTAAAAAAATAATTGAGAATGGTGCTGACATAAATATTCAAGATAAACACAATAAAGATTTCAATTATTTTATTGATTTTGCTATTTCATTAAACAATAAAAATATAAATGAATATAATATAGTTGCAAACACACCTTTACATTGAGCAGTTATAGTTAATAATCCAAAAGTTGTAAAGCTATTACTTGAAAATGGAGCAAATCCAAACATACAAAATGAAGTAGGAATGGTACCTTTACATTTGGTATTTAAAGAAGAAAATACTAATTTATTAATACCTAAATTTTTAATAGAAAATGGAGCAAATCCAAACATACAAGAAGAAGAATTATACACTCCTTTACATTTTGCAATTTATTTTAATAGAAATTTGCATGTTATTAAACAATTATTTATTAAAAATAATGTTAATGTTAATGTTTTAAATAAATTAAATTTTTCACCTCTACATTATGCAGTTCAAAGAAATAATTTTGAAATGGTAAAATTTTTAATTGATAAAGATGCAAATCCAAATATCAAAGGGGGTAGTGATTGACAACCACTGTCACCAATTGATTTATGTAAAAACGAAAATATTAAAAAAATATTATTAGAAAAACAAACTAAAAATATAAACTCGTTAGGAGAAAATCAAGTCTCAACAAGTGGATATAAACCAAGCTCACCACAAATGTAAAAAAAACAATAGATTGCATATGCAATCTATTTATATATTTAAAATTGATTTTAAAGAATCAAATTCGCTCATAGACAAACGATTTAAAAATTTATATGGTTTAGTATTCAAAAAATAAACAAGCCTAATTAGGCTTGTTTTAAATGAATTTAAGATACTTATTTTAGTTATTTAATCGTAATTTTTTTAGTTTTTGTTTGTTCTTTTTTAGGTATTTTAACAATTAGTATACCATTTTTAAAATTAGCATCTATAGACTCTTCACTTATATTAGATGGTAAATTAATAGAGCGAGAGAATGAACCATAATATCTTTCTTGAATATGATAATTTTTATTTTTCTTTTCATTAACATCTTCTTTTTTAGTTTCTATTGTAAGAACGTTATTATTTATTTTTAAATCAATGTTTTCTTGTAAAACACCAGGTAATTCAATTTCTAAACAGTATTCAGAATCATTTTCAAAAACATCTGTTTTTGGTAAAAATGTTCTTTCTCCATCGTTGTTGGAAGTTAAAGGATAAGAAAAATCTATAATATCATTAAAAAAATTATCAAATATATCAGTTAAATAATTACGTCTAGAAAAATTGTTTTGTATATCTAATTTCTTTTTTGTTTGTGAAATTTCATTTTTCATATTAACACCTCCGTTTTTCTTAAATTAGCAATTAAGTTATTAGATTGCTAATTACAAATTTATTTTAAACCAAATTAATATTAAAAATCAAGTAATTTTTATTTTTAATTTGACGTTTAAGCAAAAAAGTTGAAAAAAATATATGAATTTATTAAAATGTAAATATTCCTAGTTAAGGAATTTTAAATTTAAATTTATTTCAAGGAGTTGATTTTTTATGAAAACATTTGTAAAAAATTTAAGTTCTAGATGAAGTTTATTTTGGAAATTATATAAAAAAGAGCGTTTTGTTAAAAAGAAAAGTTTTTAATGTAAATAGACCACCATAATTATGGTGGTCTATTTTTATGGTTCTTTATAATGAATATTTAATTTAAAACCTAAAATAATAATTGTAGATATTAAAATTATTGAATCTAAACTTACAACTTCTCAATTTTTTATAAATATTCCATAAGTTATTCATAAAAAACAAGATAATAATTGAATTAATAACATAAAAAATGATAAATCACGTACTCTTTTTGTTTTTATGATTTTTATAATTTGGGGTAAAAATATAAAACTATTTACAGCGACTGCTAATCAACCAATTATTTCTGCATTCATATAATATTCTCCTTTCTTTCTTTTTATTTTCTTTTAAAATAAAACAACGATATATGAATTCTCTCATATACCATTGTGTTTAAAATAAATTTGTAAATCAATTAAATAATTATTTTTGAGTTTCACTTTCATATATTTTTTTGTTTGCTTCTGCCATTTTCACATATTTAGATTTCTCTTCGCTTGTCATTTCTTGTCAGTGATTACCAATCAATTTTGCAATTTCTGCAACTTTTGATTTAAGTTCAGGTTTTTCTTGAATAATCTCTGATCTTTTTTCTTTACTAAAAAGCATATAAGCGTTCATTGGTCTTTTAACTTTATTTGCCATATTTTTACCCCCTAAAATTTCTTAATATAATTTTACATGATTTAAAAATTAATTTTGCACATATTGGTTTTTAATAAAGAAATCTATCCATGATTGCGATTTTTTAACTTTAATGATTGCATACAAATTTGCTTCTTAAGTTGTTTATTTTCTTGTCTGAAATTTTGATTTTCATTTAAAACTTTTTTTATTTTTTTTAAATCAATTTTATATCCAAGATTTTCTTTAATTTCCATTTCTTGAATTTTAATAAATAAAGAATTGTTTTTACTGATAAATATTTGTTTTTTATTATTATCAATTCATTTTTGATTTACTCATTCAAGTGGTATAGTTCTGTAATATATTGGTCTTATATATTGAATTTGATTATTAATTTTAATTTTATAATAATCATGATTACTTGGCTCAGTGGTCATCAATTGTACTTTTACATGACTTGGATACGATTTAATAACTATGGCTGGACGATACTTTTGCTTACCAGTTTTATTATCAATATCATCAGTAATTTTGACACGAATTCCCATACCCTTTATATATTGTTTTCATTGTTTTTGATTATTTTTCATGCTACTGCTCCAGTCATTGACCTTTTACTATTTTTATGCTATCATAATAATGTAAGTATAACTTTATGTTATGCAAGGTTCTATAGGAATCGAATTTTCCCACAATTAAATTAATTGTTGGGTTTTTTTATTTTTTTATATAATTTCTGCAATAAGTTCTTCATATGCTTGTTTTTGACGTCAATAATAAGGATTTGTTCAAATACTACTTAAATCATTTTCAGATTTAACAAAACTTCTTGAATGATTTATAAAATTTTTAGAAAGAAAATGAGTTAAATTTTCTTTTTCAAGAGTTTTATAAATCAAAATAGTATCTTCATCTTCTTTAACATTGTTTAATATAATTTTTAATTTCGGTACTTCTCTATTTTCTTTTCGACAAATATGATTTAAAGAATTTTTTAAATCAAGCAATCCTTTGTAACTACCAATTCCATTATTTATGGGAATAACTACTAAATCACTTATTATTAAAAAATTTAATGGTAATTCTTGCATAGTTGGTGGATAATCAATTAAAACATAATCATAACTATCAAATATTTCTTGAAAATCTTTAAAAATATAATCAGCAACTAAATATTTTTCTTCTTCATTATATAAAGTATTTATCAAAGTCGTTGATTTATTTATTTCTTCGTTTCCAACAATAATGTCAATATTATTAAAATTGGTATTTTGAATTATATTTTTTAAAGAAATTCCCCTACCATTAAAAAGTTTAATAATAGATTTATTTTTATCAATTTTATCTGTGAAAAATTGCATTGAGAGTGTAGCTTGCGGGTCTAAATCAACAAGTAAGACTTTTTTATTTTCTAAGGCAAGTTTATATGCAATGTTTTTACAAAGGGTAGTTTTTCCAACTCCACCTTTTTTAACTGCAAAAGAAATCATTTTCATAATTATTCACTCTCGTTTTCTTTCAATGAACAATTTTTAATTTTATTTATTTCTAGTTGTGCGATTTTCTTATCAATTGATTGAATTCATAAAAAAAATTTTTCTGTATCATAGTTAATTTCATATGGATTTACATAATCTCAATGAATATTTAAATTATTAAAATTAATAAGAATTTTTTTTCTTTGAAGTGCATTTAAATTATTTAAATCTATTACACCAATTAAAAATTTATTTTCTTTATTTCTATCATAATCACTCGTTATTCCCAACAATAATTTTGGTTTAATTGTAGTATATTTATGTTTTAAAATATTGTTCATTAAAGTTGTATAACTTCATTGTTTTTCTTCTGCTTCTATTCTAAATGCTTTTACTAAATTTGTATCACAAGTCATATTAGGAATAATATTTTCTCAATCTCTTTTTTTAAAATCTTTTGTTCCACTATTTGAAGCCATTTTTTTAACTACATTATTAACTTCTTTTTTTTCATCTTTATATTTATTTATTAATTTTTCAATTCTTGGCATATTTCTAACTCCTTTATTTCATTTGTGAAATTATATTCACTTGTGAATTTTATTTAAATATTATTTATTATATCATATTATATAAAGTAAATAATATTTTATTTTTTTTATTTCACTTGTGAAATTATATTCACTTGTGAATTTTATTTAAATAAATAATAAAAATTTATATTTTTTTGTATAATTAAATTTAAAATTTTATTAGCTTTTAAATGGGGTAAAAATATGTCAAAGATTAAAACACATATTTTAAAAATTAAAATATGAAATCAAGAATTAGATATAAATTTTTGTTATAACAGAATATAATCTTTTTTCTAATTTTTCATAGAAATCTTCATTTGATTTAAATATAACAATATTTCTATGTTTAAAATCAAATTTAATTGTTTCAAAAGCAATTTCATTACAAACTAAAATTATTTCTTTTCCTTTGCCTAACATATAGCCTGCTTCATAAGCTACATTTGAATTATCTGCAGAAATATCAAATATACCAAAATCACAATCATTCATTTCATCATATAATTTATTATCAATAATTTCATTATGTTGTTGTTCATTAAGAACAATGGGTATCAAATTTGATTTCATTAATAGTTCCTTAATATTTTTTTTAGTTTCTTCATATAAATTTGTATATTGTGTACCTATAAAAACTTTTTTACTTCTCTTTACTTCTCCCTTTTTAAGAGAGTTAATTTGTATTAAATGATTATTTGAAAAATTAATAACTATATTTGAAATTAAATTATCCTTTAATGTAATATTAAATTTACGATTATTAATTTTCACTGCATAATCCGTTAATGATTCAGAATTTAAAACTATAGTTTTAAATTCTGAAAAACTATTAAAATAGTAATTTGAAATATTTAATTCATTAAATTTTGTGATTTTTTTTATATAATCTTGAAATAAAACAAATCATTTTTGTAAATAAATATCTGATAAATCATCAATTTTAATATTAATAATATCTCATTTGTTTATTACTTTAGGTAGTTTATTTCATTCTCTAAAAAAATCATATTGTTTAAATACTGTTTTTTTATGAATTTTTAAAAATTGAGCTGATAAATTATCCATTTTTATTTTCCTTTTATTTTTATTACACAAAAATTAATTAATAAACTTAAGTTTATTAAAGTAATTTTATTTTAAATTTTATTTTAAATTTTATTTTAATTATTCTTTATTGGAATTTCAAATTTTGATAAAATTTCAAATTTTTTTAATAAATTATCTTTTTCATTTTTAAAAATAGTAGTAATGTATGGTTTCAAACTATTATTAAAATTTCAAATATCATTATTAATATTTTCTACATTTTTATTTATTAAATTTTTAATTTGTTTATATTCATCTATTGCATTTTTAAAATTATCGTTATAAATTGAAGGTATTTCAATTAACAAATTTTCATTGCATAATCTTATCTTTTTATTTTTAAAATTTGAAAACATTATACGAGAACTAGGAGAATAATTTAAAAGTTCATATCTACCATAAATTGGAATTTCAAATTTTAAAAGTTCCCTTTCTTTTTGATAATAATCACCAAATTCATCTTTTCCACTAATTATTGTTTTTTCAAAAGGATCACATGTTTCTTGTTCAAAATTTAATTTTATTTTTTGAATAAAAAACATACTATATAGATGTTCTATATATTCTTCTTCCTTTACTGTTAAAATGTCATTTTTTTTCTTTATCTCAGAAATTATTAATTCTTTTTGCGAATTAAAAAAAATAATAATTGGATAATTTAAATTAAATAATGAATTCATAAAAAACCTCTTTACTAAAATAATACTATTATTATTTGGAATGGCAACCCTTTTTAAGACTTTTTTTGTTATATGCCTTTATTTGAATCATATTTGCTGTTTTTAGCCACTTTTTATTTTTGAATACTTTTCTATTCATCAATGTAGTTTTGAATGTCAATTTTATCTATATATTGATTTGAACTAGGTAATAATATTTTTACATATGCTTGTCCAACTTTTAAATTTTTTAAGTCATTAGGATGCGCAATATATTCTTCAACTTCGCGAATAGAACCCTTATTTACATTTGAATTTTGATAATCAATTTGATGAGTTAAAGCTTCACTTGATTTTGTTCCAAAAACTTTAGCTAAGTATTCAGCAGTATTTGGGTCTAAAACTTTTTGACATATTATATTTGATACATTACCAAATATAATATCAGTAAGATTTTTTTTATCAACTTCTAAACTTTTAATTTCTTGAAAACATAAAAAACATTGATAATTAAAACTTCTACTTTTATTTATCAAATTAATAACTGCATCAGTTACAAATAAATTAAATTCATCAAAGATAAGATTTATATGTTGATTATTTCTTTTGATAGTGGCAAATTCTTTTAAATCTTGAATTATTAATTTTCCAACATTACTGGCTAGATTAGGATATTTAAAAGAATTTAAACTAAATAAAATAACTTTATGATTTTTAACTAAATTTGATAAATTATTTTCATAACCAATACTGTTGTTTAATTGTTCAGCATAAATACTTAATCGATGTTCAAAACCCCTAATATCATGTTCATTATCTAAGAATTTTTTTAAAATATCATATTCTTTATCATATTTATTAAGCAATGTTTTAACTTTTTTTATAGGGAAATATTTAACAATATTTTCAAAAGTTATAGCAAATGATTTGTTAATTAAAATTTTAATTAAAAAAAGTAAATAATTATGTGCAATTGCTTGATAATGTGGTTCACTAAAATCAAATAAACTCATTATTTTATCTGCTAAAACAATATGATTTTTTGAAGCTAAAGGATTGTAGACATCTTTACCACCTATAACTCAAACAAAAGCATTATTATCAATTGATTTAATTTTATTTATCAAATAATCATCACCTTTACCATCAATTATAATTACTGTTTGGTTTAGTTTATAAATTAATTGATTTATTATTGATAATGCTGTTGTAGTTTTTCCACTACCACTAGCTCCGATAAGTAATGTATGTTGATTTAGTTTTGATTTGACCAAACCAACTTTTTTATTTAAGTTTATTAAATTTGGATCACCTATAGTAGAAAATTCTTTTAATTTCAAATTTTTAACTTTTGTTTGATATTTTTTTTCAAAACTAAAGTTTTTAAATTTTGTTTTAAAAACTAATATTGAGATTGATATTATTGTTAATAATGATAGTAAAAAAGAAGACAAAAAGAAATAATTATAATTAAAAGCGAATTTAAAATTAAATCAATTAAATTTGTAAATACTACAATAAGCTAATGCTATTATTGTTGACCAAAATAGCATTAAAATCAATAAAATTAATAATAAAGAAATAGTTAAAATCAATATTTTGTTTTTCAAATTTTTATTATATTTTTCTTTTAAATTCTTCATTATGATTTTACTTCTTTCATAATAGTTTCAACTTCAAAATCATTAATATTTACATTAACAATTGTTTTTTTGTTATTAATTGAAAATAAACAAGTACCAACACCAGCATTTGCTATTATATTTTTTTGATACTCATTTAATCTACCACTAGCTGAAATTAAATTATCGTAATCTTGTAAGTCACTTGGTGCCAAATGATGAACAAATTGATAAAGAGAATTATTTAATATTGCTTCTGCTTGTGATTTTATTTTTGAATTACCCTTACCTATAAAATCATTAATATTTTGGGTAATAATATATAAAACTCCATAATACTTTCTCATTCGTTTTACTAAACCAACAACAAAACTTAAAGCTAAAGTATTATTTTCATTAATAAGTAAGTGTGCTTCATCAATAGCAAGACATATAAATTCTTTATTTTGATTATCACTTAATAAACTATTATTTTTTTTATTTTCTTTCATTAATTGTTCTATATAAACAATCATTAATAATAATTGTGCATTATGTTTATTAGTATTATTAGATAAATTATGAGTATCAAATACAATAAAATTATGATTTAAATCTAAAGTTGTATGTTTATTTCAAAGATTACCGTCAGCACCAATAGCAAGTTTTCATAATACACTATGCAAAGTACTTTTATTTTTAACTTTAATTTCAGTTTTATTTTGTTCATTGTATAAATCAACTAATGTTGGATAATCTTTTGCTTTTAACTTACTTAAATCAGTTTTATCAGTTATGTTAAAATTTTTATAAACTTTTAAACATAATTTTTGTAATTTTGCTAAATCAATATCTCCCAAATCCTTATATAAAATCTTAAAAAACTGCTCAATAAATGATACATGCTCCATTAATGAAGAAGAAAACATTTCTAAAGGATTAATTATTGATGAGTTATCATTTTCACCAATACTAATTATTGAACCATTATAATAATTACATAATTTATGATATTCTTGCTCGGGGTCAATTATTAATATCTTTGTATTGTTTAAATATAATCAATTTAACTGTTTAGTTATATGTCAACTTTTACCAGAACCAGTAGTACCAACTACTACAACATTACTACTATTTCTATTTTTTTTCTTATCTTTCATTTTGACATTGAAAAATATTGGTTGGTTATATTCATTTGTTCCTAAATATAAACCTTTCTCATCATTTAATGCTTCACCCATAAATGGTCATGAGCTTGCAATAGAAACAGTAGCCATTTCTTGTCAATAATTAACTAAATTAGATGTTTTTAAATCTCATAAAAAATTATAAGTATTTAATTGTAAATATTCTAATTCATTTACAGTAAAATTGTTTCTTAACATTTCAGTTTTTAAAACATCTTTTACATTATCTAATTCTTTTTTACTTTCAGCAAAGCAAGTAAAAATAATTGAAACTAATTTTAAACTTTCACCACCGTTTTGAACAAGATTTAATAAAGCTAAAATTTGTTCATTATAATTATTAATATTATTTTCTTCACTTGCAGTTTTAAATTCTAATAACTCAGCACGTTTTTTAGCAATATCAAGCATTTTTAATGCTTCTAAGTTACTAACATCTTTAAACTTAATATTTACATTAACATTACTTAAATTGGTCATATTCATTAATCAACTATCATTAACTAATAAAGGAAAATTTTGTATTGTTAAATAAGAAACATAGTTATCATCTATTTTTAAAAATTTCTTATGTTGTTCTAAAGTTTGAGGTTTTCTTTTTTCTTGAAAATTAGTAGGAACAATAAGCTTTTTTAAAATAAAAGAAACTTCTTGTGAATTAATTTTTTGAAAATTTATTTCACTATCAAATTCATTTAGAACAAATTTTATTTGATTAGATAGTGTTTTATTATCTTTACCATAGATAACTAAATAAAAATTACTTTTTAAACTTATACTATTTTCAAAATTTTTAAGTTCATTTTTATAATTTAAAAATTGATTTAGTTTTGATTTATCTTTATTTAATTCCTTTAAATTTGATAAATTATTTATTTGTTTTTCAAAATTATAAGGCACTTCAATTTTAATAATTTCGAAATCCATATTTATTAATTTAAAAATTTTTGATAATTTTTGAATTGGAATATTTCTTTCACTTTGAGTATTTAATGTTAAATCTTTAGCATTAATTTTATAAAAAACTCCTATTTTATCTTTATAAAAAACAACATTTTCTTTTTGTTCTAAAATTGGTACATATTCTATTAGATTATTTATTGTTTTATTAATAAATAAGAATTTAAAAGCTACAAAAATTTTTCAATATACTTTATTTCCATTCTTATCATCAGCCATAAGTATAATTGAAATAATAAAAATTATTAATCCAACTGCAAAACCTAAAACTTGATTAACTCTAGTTAATAATGCAAAAGAAAGTGATATTAATAAAATGGCTATGAATGATATTATCATTTCAGTTTTACCAATATCTATTATAAAACGAAAAGCAATTCATCTCATTTTATAACTTTTTTTGGTAATAATTTTAGGTGTATTTTTATCTATATTTTCCATTATTTAACACCATTTTTTTGATTTATTCAACTATTTAAACTTTTATGTGCTTCTTCAAAATTGCTATATTTTTTAACTGGTTTTTTAATAATTTCTTTAGCAACTAAACCATATCCCACTTCTTTTCCAAGAGTATTTATAGCACCAGCAGTACCAACAGTATGACTAACTGTTTTTAAGGGCATTTTTATAACACTACTAGCTAAAGATTTTGCACCCATAATGCCAGCAGTTGCTGTTTGAGTTTCTCTTAAACTATTAATAGTATCTAATAAACTGGCTTTAGTACCTAAAATAGAACTTAATAATGTACTTGATTTAGTGACAACAATTCCAAAACTAATAATTCCAATAATACTAAATATAGGTCTTTCTAAATCCTTAGGCATTAATGTAGAAACATTATTTATTATAGGAATTGAACTTAAAAAAAGATTGTAAACTAAAAAAATAAACGAAAAACTTAAAAAACGAGAAACTATCAAATCTTTTCAATTTCTAAATTTTCTACCTTCATCTTGTACTATGGTAGTTGTTATTAAAAAGCCAATAACTAAAAATATTAATAACTCAGCACATAATACAAATAATTGAATTGAAATTAAAAGCAGTATATACATCATAAAAGCTTCTGCCACTAAACATATTAAATAATGAAAATGTCCACTATCACTAAATCCTCAAAGTATAGGAACTTTAGTAAAATCATGTAAACCATTGTCAAATGATGAATTAAATATATATAATCCTAAATCATTGCTATTTACAGTACCATTATTAATTAATGCTTGGGTAAACAAATTAATAACGGTATTAAAAATATAAAATGCTACTGGTATTATTAAAACTAAGGGAGCAAAAAACAATAAATTTTTGAAAGTAGTAGCAATTTGTGAACTTTTATTATAATTGCTAAATTTTATTTCAATAAATTTTATTGCCAATAAAACTGTTAAAACTGCAAAAGACAGTCCTAACAAAGCTATAGCTATAGTTGGTATACCATGTCAATCTTTATTTTTAAAAAATAAATAATTAGTAAAATTTCCACTACCTAAAAAATAAATAATATCTTGTATTATTTTTAATAATCATAAAATTGGCTTAATTAATATCATATAAAATACAGCACTAACTGCATCAACAACAGTTTCAATAAATCCACCTAATAAATTATATTGAATATTTTGTGTTGCTAAAAAATTAGTCATAACGCCATTAAATTCTGTTGGATTTAATCATTGTCATACAGCAATAATTGTTGCCATTATCAATATAAAAAATAACATTATGGGTAAAAATAATAATCCTACAATAATGGATATTTTTTTTATAAATTTTTGCACTATATAAATAGTACTTTTATTTTCTTTGTTATTTTTATGTTGTTTGTTTTTTAAACTAAATAAATCTTTTTTTGGATTTTTTAAAAATTTCATAATAAAAATATTCATTTATTGCTTATTTTTAATAAACAATAGCTTTTATTCCTAAACATATACTATAAGTAAGCATTACCCCAATAAAACAAACAACACATCAAACAACATTTTTAATACAACTTTTTCTAGTTACATTTTCTGTTGCAAATTTTCCACCAATTAAATAAACACTAATCATAATTACCATTGTTGTAAAACTAATTACTCCTAATGCTGGTAAAACCCAACCTAATATTTTTGATGATAATTCATTAAAAACAGTTAAATAATTAAATATCATTATTTTTTCTCCTTTTCTATTTCTTTAATTTGTTCAGCAACAAATTTTTTTGCTTTAATATCTTTTCTTTTTTTAATATAAGGCTTATAAAGAAATTTAGTTATTAAAAAACTAATAATTCCAATAATACTGACTGTACATAAAATCATAAATACTCAAGCTCAAGCACTTAAACCACTGGGATTTATAGGTGCTGGTGTTGGTGAACTTGTTAAATTTAACATGATATTTTTCGTTTTGCCTACAAAATTATGGTCTTCACTAGAAGCAATAATTTGAATTTGAAAATTTCCTGATTTTTGCATTTCATTAGATATATCTTCTCCAGTCATATCCATGAATTTAATAGTTGGGTTTAATAATTTATTACCATATTTATCTTGTAATTCTTTAGCGTTAATAATAATTGCTATTAAATCAATATATTTTGATTTATCATTTACAACTAATTTTCCTAAATCTAAACTTGTTATAGTATCAAGATTTATAGGATACTTTCAATCTTTTGACTTATTTATTAAATCTTTAATTTGTGAAGCATTCATTTTTTCTAAATTTTCTTTTGTATATTTATGTTCTAAAGCTTTATTTCATAAATCTTTTCCATTATCACTTTCTCAGTATTTTTTTGGTGCTTCTTTCGGTGGAATTGGTGAAGTTCACATTGATAAATACAATTGTCATGAATTACCAACTAAATCTTTTGTTTGAATTAAATAATTTCCAACCTTAGAAAAAGTTTGGTTAGAAAAAATATTTGTTTTAGTATCAGTTGGTTTTAAATTTTCATTTAACTTTGTTATAGTGTTTTCATAATATAAAAAACTATCATAAGTTATTTGAACTTCACTTTTTGAATATAAAACATCAAATAATTCATCATTATTATCATTAGTTCCTACATAATTTTCCATTTTATCACGATTGACATTTGTTATTGTATCAATAGTTGGTTTATCTTTTATATACAATGTATATACCAAATTGGTTGTTAATTTATTATAAATCACAATTTCATGTTTTCCAACCATTTCAATATCTTGTACATATCTATCTCCGGTTTTTCCAATTATATTTCCGTCAATAGTTACTTTTGTAATGTTTTTCATTACGTTTTCTTCATCATGTCAAATATTAAGTTTAACTTTTCCATTAGAAGCTATACCTTGATATAAAGGAACATTAATTTTTTCTACATACTGATTTGCAAAAGTTTTATCAAAATGAATAGATTTTTTTAATTTATCAATATCATTCGGATTATAAGGAGATGTAAATAAATATCAATTACCAACTTCATCATTAAAAAAACCATTTTTATCATTTAAAGATAAAAAATATGTTTGTTCAAGAAAATTTGGATCACCTGAACTTTTAATTTTTAAATCAGTAAAAATTCCTTTATCATCACATAATCAAACTTCTTTATTTTTATCAATACCCATTACTAAATTGTCATTAATTTTAAAATGTGGTGTAAAATTTTGTTTTAAACTGCTTAGATTACCATTGTCATCAAGAAAAAATGAATTTTTGTTTTTATCATTAACTATTGCTAATTTATCATTAATAGTTAATAAATTATAATATGAAAATCAATTCCCTAAATCTGTTCAGTTTCTACTTTTGTCTAAAAGATAACTTCTTTCTCTTGTTGAAAATAATCCAACTTCATCATTAATTTTTATAAAATTACCTTTTTTCCCTAAATCTTGAAAATTTTTATCACTATCTAATAAAAAACTTTCTCCAGTATTATCATTAAAAACACCTTTAAAATCATTAATTGGAGAATAAACTTCACCTTGACTTGCTTCTTTGAAAAGACTTTCAAATGAACCATCACTATGTAAAAAAAACGCAATTTTATTATCTCCATTTACATCACTTACTACTGCTAAATTATCATTGACTTTATTAAAACTAATTTTTCTAAATTCTTTACTTAGTTTAGTTAAATTACCACTATCAGATAATAAAAATCATTGTTCTAAATCTCCACCACTAGCAACTGCTCCACGAAATAAAGCTCAATGTTCACTTCAACTATAAAAATTTGTAATTGATTTAGGATTATCATCAGCAATATTTTTACTTAATTTAGTTAGATTACCATTGTCATCAATCAAATAAGCATCCATACCATTTTTTTCACTACCAACAACATCAATCAAAAGACCTAATTGATTGTTAATTCTGTAAAATTGATAATTATGATAAAAACTGGAATTACTAGTTTTGATAATTTTTGTAACTTCTCCTTTATCATTAACAAAAGATATTTCTTGTTTTTTTTCTCCGGTATTATTATTAATTGAAATTGCTAAATGGTCATTAAATTTAATAACTTTTCCAAAATTTGTATCAATTTTTTTTAATATAGGTTCAGCACTTATTGTTGACCTATTATTTACACTTGCATTTAAAATCAATTGACTAAATGTTGGTGTTGATGTACTTGCAATTGTTGAAAGTACCAGCATACTTAATATTTTATTCATATTTTTATTCTCCTTATTTTTTATTTATAACACTTTTAATTTATAAATTAACTAAATTAAACATACTTTATTCACCTTTAACTTTAATTTTATAAACATGATATCCAAAAATTAAAATACTTAATCCAAATAAAATAGGTGTAATAATAGCAGCAAAAACTGCACCAATCTTTAATTGAATTAAATTAGGAAACAAATTTATATCAAAAGATTGCTTATTATGTAATTGTAAAACTTCTCCAACACCTAATCACTTTAAAGTTAAAAATCCTTCTTTAACTGTTCCAATCAAAACTAAACCTAAAATCATTATTACTAAAGCATTTAAAAATAATATTAAACTTCATTTTTGTAATTTATTTAATTTATTTCAACTTTCTTTCATAATTGTACCTCCACCTAATTTTTCTTTTAAAACAATCATATTTGCTGTTTTTAGCGATGTTTAAGAATATGAATAAAACCATTCATATTCTTAAATTCAAAGCTTTATATTTGTTTAAAGACCATATTATTATACATTGTTACATATTGTTTACAAATTCTGTTTTTCTTTAAAAGTTTTCAAAACAAAATCTTTTTCAATTTCTAAAATTTCATTTAGTGAAAAAGTTTTATTAAACTTCTCACCTAAATTTTTAATATAAAATTGTCATTCTTGATTGTTAGTTTTAAATCAAATTGTTTCACTAATCATTTCTTTTAAATCTCATATTTGAAAGACTAGCATAGAATTTTGTTCAATAAAATAAGCACTACACTTATCTTTAAATTCATTTTCCTTTAATCAATTTTGATAAGTTGATAGAAGTTCTTGTTCATTATTTGATAACTGCATTATTTTCACCACCTAGTTTTTCTTTTAAATTTTCTTTAACATTCAATAATAAGTTTCCTTCTTCAATAAAATGATAATTACAAATAAATTTATAAAAGGTATTGCCATAAAACATAGTTTTCATACTTCAACTTGCTTTTCTTCAACAATAGTTACACTTCATAATAACACCTCTAATCTTTTCAATTTTTTTCATCAGATTTATTATTATTTTGATCATTTAAAATTTGTAAAATCATATCTAATTTTTGATTTATGTTATTATCAAATCTAATCAAATTTTTTAAAGTTAATTTACTATGTGTAGCTAGACTTAAAGAATCATTTGATTTATTTAATTGTTTTGCATTAACAAATCTCGCACTAATTTCTTTTTCACCAATTGAGCCATCACCAGTACCTTTATATGTTGCATGCAAATCTAAATTTAATTTAGTTAAATCAATGCCATAAAAATATCATAATTTCGTACTTGACTTATTTGCATAATGTTTTCCTAAATAATGAATTTTGACTTTTTCATTAGTGACATCAATACCAGTTTCTTCTAGCATTTCATTG
>CAWUEQ010000133.1:0-152869 GCA_963921185.1 Dasysyrphus tricinctus
AATATAACGGAGAAAATATAGAGTGTGTCAATATCAACGAATACAAATATCTAGGTGTTTACTTTTCGAAAAACTTGAGTATGGAGAAGCATTTCAAGAAAAAGCTATAGAAGGCAAAAGTGGAAATAAACGTATAGCAGCAAACTCTTGAGGTTTTTTTGTGGAAAGATACTCCATCTGCCACCCAATATGCCATATTATATCATTTTGCTTGAGACGGGGCTATCACCTCTATTCACAAAAATGCTTAAGCTCCAAGCGGATTATTTGCTTAGGATCTTAATGATGAATGAAACCCAGCTAGCAAGAAAAATAGTCCTCAAAGCTATTCAAGACAAAAACAGCTGGTAAGGAGAATGGTTGAGACTGGGGCAGGGATATAATCTGAGTTTAAATATCAATATTGATGATGTAACGAGCAGTAAAAGAAATCTCTACGAAATAATAGACAAAGTAAATGAGCAATGTAGAGCAGAACACATAGCTGAAGCATCTGGTTCGTTGTACAGATCAATTTACTGTAGACTCAATCACAACTGTCAGACAAAAATTACTTTCACGATTCAAACAGTGTCCAAATGATTGCTACAGTCAGGCTCCGTAGTGAATTGCTGAACCTAAACTTTATTCCTCATAGAGCAGATTTGCCATTGGAATGCAGTATATGCCCAACTCTTAGAGAAACGAGGCGAAGTGTGTTTGAAAGTAATTTCTTGTCGGTGGATCAGGTTAGTATGCAGCTGAATAAGATGGATGTTTCACGACTTTATGAGTACTGCAAAATTTCCCTAAAATATAGGGAAAGAATACAAAATGAAAATTTTTGAAAAATAATTTCCACATTTTTAAATATTAAGCATTTTACTATTGTTAAAAATTGTTTTAACACAAAAAAAAAAAAGCTTATTACAAATTATTTATTATATTTTTAGTGTCAATCTGGCAGATGGCATTTTGCCATGCTATAAGGATTTGCATTAATAAATAATAATTGTATGATCAAAAGAAAAAATAAATAAAATCAATAGGCGAGTTCAGGAAAATGAGATCTCAGAGCCCTCAGCAATCTCAGTCTCGTGAACAGGATTCCTCAGAAATTTTGCTGTCAAATACTGAGGGAAAGAAAATATTGGATTTCGCTTGCTCAATTTTTGACACTGAGCCGTCAGAGATCTCATTTTCCTGAACACGCCTTATCTAATCAATCAATCAAATGTCATTAAAAATAAGTTTCAACTTTTCTTTTTTTTTTTTGAAAATTCGATATCTCAAACACGGGCTGACAATTTTTTTGGAATTTATTTTGATATGAACATACATATGTGGGTAAGTAAATACTAAGGATTTGAATTTAAAAAAATTGTCCTTCAAATGTTTTAAGAATGTAGGTAGGTATAGGTACAAATATTTTTTTAAAAAACTCCCAACAATTTTAAATTTTTTCCCATACAATTAAAACTATTTGATCAAGAATTCAGATGGCAGTCTTTTTTTGTCCTCAAATTGTTTTAAACAAATTTAAATATCGTATTTCATGCTCTTAAACATTTTTCTCTCATAATTTTCATATGTATTTGCATACAATTTCTTTAAACCCTCAGCATCTTGAATATAAGAGCAAGTACATGCACCAGTAAATGTATTACTCTTAAAAATTTTGGAGCAAAAAACTCAAGTCAAAAGTAAAAGAAAACATTAATGTAGATAAATGGCCTCTGACTTGTCTCACTGTAGTCCGCTGTATTCAGTTTGTCCATCTATGAACGCATGAGGTCTTAAATTTAGCATCAGGAAGTTAAAGTGAACGATACCTTTATTATGTTCATTCATTCGTTTGGTTAGCATTACTAAATTAAATGTTAACAATTCAAGTGAAAACTAATCCTTACTAACTTAAGCCAATTTCAACACTTAACCCATTTGTCCACACATTGTCCTGGATATATCCTTTTTTCCGGTTTGCTTTTGAATAAAACAAAAAAAAAAACAGAGGAAAAAGGATATTCTAATAAAAGGACGAACAAAAAGAAAAACAACACTCAGAAAAGGAAGTGAATTTCTTGTGACAATATTTCACCGTCGTTTGTTTTTTTGTTTGTTTCCTTTTCTAAATCAGAGCTTGCATTTCTACTCGTTTATCTACTACATAGCATTTTCACTTTGTTCGGATGAAATCATCTTACCTTTACACTACTTGCCACACCATAAATGCCACTGAATCCCGAATGAGTGCGCTTTTGCATATAGACACTCTGTCTGCTCTGTCCACAAATTGTAAGAATTGAGAATCCTGACATATTATACAACTATTCCATGCCTTTGGCCAGAGAAAGTATCATCCAAGTTAAGTCATAGAAATAATAGCTGCATCCGTTTTTATTGTGGTTCCTGTTCTTGGTGCGGGATATGTCGAAAGATATATAAAAAAAAAATAGTTTTATATGGAGACCCTGTATTGTTTATGCATGTGAGTGAAGTGGAGGAAGGAAATGTATATCACTTGTGTTGTCTACAACAAATCTACAATCTAAAAATATCTTACAAAAAAAAGGAAAGTGGCAATCTGATTGTCGGCAGGCTTTATATACCTATAAAATTTCTATTCCTGGATGTCCTTGTTTTCCATTTTCCGATTGTTTATTTTTGCATTTTCGGTCTTTGCAAGTCTTGTGTTAGTTTTAATCGAATCTCTTTTGTATAATTCTTGTTAACCCTTTCTCTCGTCTCTCAAGCTTTCTTAATTTAGATTAAGGGGGTTTGTGGATTTTATAATTGGTTTAATTATTTTGATACTTTTGAACTGATGAGTTGTGACCTTAAAGTTCAGAGACTGGATGCTTAATATGTTTGGTTGGTAACTGTTTTGTGTTAAGGTATAAAACTGTTTATTTCAATCTTCGTTCGGATACATGTATTTTCGATAGAAAACTATCGAGGTAAATACACCTACGTAAACAATTTAAAATGTAGCCTTAAGGGAATGTTGATTCTTTTTGAGAGCAATATTAGGCAAGACGCGCAAATACTGAAATGAAATTAAATTTTTAGATATTAGATGAAATATGCAACATTTGTTGTGAATAAGTATTTAATGTTAGTAATATCGGTTTAACTTTATAGTTCACAAAAAAAAAGATGGGTACCCCCAGGATTCGAACCCTGAACCTTTCGGTTGCGGATCCTGACGCATCGAGCAGAAAATTCCAATGCACACAAATTGTTGCTACGAAAGTTTTTGAGGCACACACTAGCTTGTTGATCGACAATGTTAAGCAACAATGTTGATCGGCATAGTGTAGACCCTCCTTTACAGTGCCCTATTAAAGGCATTATGAAAAGAGTTTGACTTTCCATAGTTATGTTTCGAGTTATGAACCAAAAACAAGTAGAATTGTGGCGATATCAGTCCATGACCTTGATAGTTACAGATTCAGGATTTTGTGCAGGGGGGGGGGGGAGTGGGGGTAATTTTCTAGTAGCCTTGCCTGGTGTCCTAGGGTCACACCACTGCAAAATTGTTTCCACAATCGTGATGAGGTCTACAGAAAATTGGGGGTACACCTTCATATAGTAGTTCTACAAGCTTGGTCACACAATCAGATGTGAGTGGATGAGTTTGAAATTTGAAGAAAGCAATTACCCACAGTGTCTCGAGTAGCAGGTTCTTTGCAACATCACGAAATGAAATTATTCAGTTTGTGGCTGAAGCATGGTGTCTTTACAGTAGCGATTTGAATTCCCTCTGGATCTTAGTTAAACCACCCCGAGTTTTGGAAAGCATAATTTCACATCGGTGTGCTCCTATTCCCCACACATGACGTTCTAGTTTGAGTCAAAGTTTCTCTTCTCTCCTCTTTTTAGGCTGGGACAAGATAATGCCGAAAATGGCCTTGCCAGTTAAAGGCCGCTTTCGAAAACGTCATCTGCGTCAAAAATGCATTTGCAGAATGTTCTCAAAAGCAAACTGCAAAAGTCCTCTGTTCGAAAACGCAAATACAAGTTTTAATGCACTATCATTCTGTACGATAGTGCAGGTACTTAAGGTCACATATTCAAAAACATCTCTGCGGTGCAAATCTGTAGTAAAAAAACATCAAGTTGACAAGAAAATATTGAGAAGCCAGAAAACGTGTTCGTAAACGTCAAATGCGAGTGCTAGAAAATTGACGGACGTTGAGCAAAAAAAAAACGATTGCATGATGATACATAGCAATATTTGCGTCAAGAAATATTTTGACAAGCAAAATTGACGTTTTCGAAAAAAGCCAAAAAACAACAACCCTTAAGCTTGCCATACACGGCAGAGCCAACGAGCCAAATGGCCGCGACTTACGTTTTTCCTAACTCCAAGAGTTTAAAAAAAACAACTTTATTCTTTGAAGTTCTATAATCAAATGCACAGTGTCAAAGTTTTATTTTCATAACCTGGATAAAATAGATACATACATACATATTGAGTTTAAGGTGTGAGAACGGAAACCAAAAGAGTATCTCACACCTGAATTTAAGGTTTTAATTTACATTAGTTGAAAAATATTTAAATGAAAATAATTATTTGATGACGATGAAAATAATATTTGATTACAATGAAAGGTTATGATTACATTAATGTATTAATATATATTTATATTATATATAGATATACAGATATATAGATACATAACTATGAAAATAATTATTTGATGACGATGAAAATAATATTTGATTACAATTGAAAGGTTATGATTACATTAATGTATTAATATATATTTATATTATATATAGATATACAGATATATAGATACATAACTCCTCCCCCCTTAGTGAAGCGACTGCCAGAGGATGTTTGTCCTTGAAGGAGCGATTGGTGTATTGCTTTGTGGATTTGATTCTTCATCGATCTTGTTAACGTCTTGTGTATTGGTAAGTTTTGGTGATTGGTATTTATCTCGATAAAAGTAAAGTACTGCAGCTATCAATGCGAAGAGTACTGTTATTGATACTATGGTATAGATGTTGTAAGTGGATTTTGTAGTCAAGAGTGTTATTTCTTCTCTGTTCTGCAGTTGGTTTGATAACAAGTTTTCCAGTGTTAGGTGGTATGTTGTTGTTTTGGACTTTATTTCTCTACGTGTTGGAGGATGAATCACAATTTGGTCAAAAAAGGTGTTTACTCTGGAATCATAGATAATATTATTTATTGTTATGGTACAGTTTGAAAAATGAATAAGAACTGTTCCGTAGATTATATAATTTTGGATGCTGCATGTTGTGTTCAATGAGACATTTTGGACATTGACGAGAAGTATGTAGTTTGGTTCGGGTTGAGTTATGGAAGTGTGTTCTGTGTCATTTATCAATTTACAGCTAGCTGGTTGATTTTTGATGATCTCTGGTATGCAATTTGGATAATCGGTTTGTAAACCGTGTCTTTTACAGTAGTAGATTCCTTCCAGTTGACTGCATTCTTTATTGTAGTATTGTGCCTCAAGTTCGTTTAAAGCGGTATATGGGTAGGTGGAAATAGTAAGAGTTTTGTTAATGGGTAAAGGGATTAAATGGTAAAAGGAATACATATTGTTAGAAATAACTGGTATACTAATGCTAAATATTATATTAGTATTGTTGTAGTAAGCTTTTAAATTCAAAAATTCATATATCTGTTCATCTGATGTTAAATGAATAAATTGATTTTCTAGGAAGAACCTTATTTCTTTTAATTCAGATTTACTTAATATTTGTTTAGATATGATATCTAGGCGGGCTAAAGTAATAGCTTCTCCAATATCATTTAAGTGATTTTGGAGTAGGTCAATGTTAAAGTTGATTCTGTGAATATACTGCAGTTGAATGAGTGCTGCTTGAGTTGTTGTGATTGAATTATTTATATTCTTCTGTTGAAGACTTAAGAATGCTTTGATTAAATTTTGTTGGTTATTGACATGACGAGTGATATTTTCAAATCTTTCTATCATCCTTTGATTAATTCCTATTTGTTTGTTAGATTCGGTTTTAAGGATATTCTGATTAAGTTCTATTGTTTCTAGCTCTTGGTTTAGTTTTAATGCATCATTGTCATCCATATTACCTGTGATAGTTTTTATGAGTGTACCCAAACCATTGATTATGCCTCGTTTTTGTCGTTGAAGAGGTACAATGGTTTCTAATTTGCGTTCTAGTTCTTTAAGTTTCATTTCTGTTATGTCTATTGTTTCGCTATTAAGGTCTTGTTTATTTAGAATTGTTATAGATTTTTTTATTTCATTTACGCTTTCGACGTAATTTTGTAATTTAACTATATGTATATACTTTTTTTCAGTTTCAATAATTCGTGCGGCTCCTAGTCTGAGTGGTAAGAGTCCATAGCTGTCAGTTAAATTATGGATCTCCAGGTGGTATGCTTGTGCACCCATTAGTAGTATTGTTGTCAGGAATCTGAAATTTACGTTTTTTCTTAATACGGCATTTATGTAATTTCTTATTGTCGTTAGTAATAACTGTCAATCTATTGTTAGCTTGGACTTTTTGTTTCTTATATCGTGGAGTAATTTTATTTCTTCTACATTCTTTTCGATAAATAACTTCTCCTATCTCAAGATTAGTTGGGGTTTCCCTATCCTTGTTTATTTTTTCTATATTTTTATCTCTTTTGGTTTCTAGGGATTTTTTAATGGACTCGAAAAGTTCTCTTTGAAAGGCATTGAGTTTTTGTAGGTAATCGTGTTTGTCGCTGTATGTCAGGGTTCGATTGAAGTCGTATGTTCGACCATAGAAAAGTTCGTACGGTGTGTAATTCGTCGAAGAGTGAATCGCATTATTGTAGGTAATAATGGTTTCGTAAAGTATGTCTTCATGTTCTTTGTCTTTATGTTTTTCTTTAATAATTCTATATATCTCGGTTAATGTTGAATGCATCCTTTCTACAGGAGCATTACTTGTAGTTTGTTGGAAAGAAGTGACATGAACTTCGATATTGAATTGTTTGCAAAAATCTTGGAAAATATTTGATGTGAACTCTGATCCTTGGTCACATATAATTTTCCTTGGTATACCGTGAAGGCTTATAAAATGTTGAATTTGTTTTACTATGTTTACGCTATTGCGGCTTGGTAAGGTATAAGCTGCCCCGAATTTAGAAAATTTGTCAATGAGAGTAAGGACACTTTTG
Organism: Dasysyrphus tricinctus; assembly: GCA_963921185.1. Classification (NCBI taxonomy): domain Eukaryota; kingdom Metazoa; phylum Arthropoda; class Insecta; order Diptera; family Syrphidae; genus Dasysyrphus; species Dasysyrphus tricinctus. The sequence continues at coordinate 7,148 of CAWUEQ010000133.1, forward strand.
TTGTTGATGGAATATACGTCTGTGTGTACTATGTCAAGTGGTTTTAATGGTATTTCTGTTTTTCCAAAGGTAACTATGGGAGGTCTTCTTTCGTATTTTTGTGTCTGGCATGTGGTACAATTATTAATTGTCTTCATTATTTTATCCTTCATATGAGGAAAATAGTAATCTCGTTGTAGGTGTTGGTATGTTTCGGTGATACCTCTATGGTTGGATTTGGTATGGTAATCGGAAATAATTCTGTCTTGTTCATCACTTTCGATGATGTCAAGCAAAAGTTTCTTACATCTCAATAACCGGAAAGTTTTGCTTCTAGCAAAAAATTTTGAATAGACCTGTTGTATCAATTTAAATGTTTCGTCATCTGTCATTATTGCAACGAGTTTATTTGCAGGAAGGTATTCTTTGAAAAATGAAATAATATCATTTTCAGAAATGATTTTCGTCTAAAAATTCGCCTTTGCTTTTTTCTAAATAAAATTTTTAATAAATTTTGGGATTGGTTATCTGATGATTTCTGTAATATTATTTGCGAATTAAATTCATTAAGAGATTTTTCTGCTATAGGGATACCATCGTCTAGATTTTCTTCAGCTGAATGTATGGTGGCAGCTGTTGTATCATTCAGATTTAATTCTATTGTATAACAGCTTTGAAAACCACCGAGATTTGTAGGTTCTGTTGGGACATAATTATTTAGATCGTCTGTACTTTCTATTTGATTATTTATCTCGTCAATATTATGGAACTGAGCGTTTTGCCGAAAAGTGTTCGTTTGTCCAGATGGGGATTTCTTTACTAATGTTTGAGCCGAAAGTGTGTCCATTGGTTCTGTTTTAGTGGACGTTGGTTTTGGTTGGTGAACATTATTTGTGTATTGTGTACTAATTGGTTTTTGATAATAAGGTTGTTGTTGAGGTCTATATTGTTGGAATTGTTGGGGTCTGTATTGTTGTGGTTGTTGAGGTGTGTATTGTAGTTGAGGTTGATACTGTTCTTGTAATCTGTACTGTTGTTGGAAAATTGGTGATCTCGTGCTCGACTGAGCGAATTTCTGATTATTAAACATTGGCTGTACGGGGTTCGAGGTGGTTTGTTTGAAAGGAATATTTTTTATTGGGAAGTAAGATGGATGGATGGATGGTTTTGGCAAAGGTTTGTGTTCGTATCTAAAATAAGCCATGTTTTGTTCTTTGATACAATTAGCAAACGCTTCTGCTAAGGAATTAGGTTTCATGGATCTTATTGTAGAACCTATCGGTTCTTTTAATCCGGTTAAAAATATGTTTAGGCACATTTCACTATATAAGTCTCCTTTCGCTTTCACAACATTAGGATCATTATTATGGATTTGGATGTGATTCCTTATTGTAGAATAAATTTCTATAACTTCGCTATAAAACTGTTCTATAGACTTATTGTGTTGGCGTAAATTATGTAGATCTTTGATTAATGAAGTTTCATTACGCTTATCGGCGTAGTGAAGAATAAGGTTAGCCTTAATTTGAGACCACTCTAAAGGTGTTCCATACATATTGAGGACTTCGTTAGCCGGTCCATCTATTTTATTTCGTATGGCTCTGAGCAATAATTTTCCATAATTGATATCCGGAACTGTCGTTACTAACAACAGAATTTCCTCGACATTAGTCAAAAACTCGTAAAGAAGCCTTGGATTGCCGTCAAATCGTGGAAGATCTTTGATGGCATCAGGTATTCTTAATGAGTTGAATAATTCGGTAATAGGGTTAGCCATGTTAATGTGAGTAATTAGTTCAGGATTATTTGTTTCGGTTTCCAAATTGTTACCAACCGAAGGATTAAATACTTCAGAAAGATTCTCTATTTCACTCGTAATACCTATTTCACTTGGATCAACGTTTAAAACTACCTTCTCCAATTCACTATTATTTTGAGTACTATCATCTAATAAAATATTATCACTATTTATTCTATAATACGGTCTAGATCTTAATTTATTAATATATTTATTTGGCATTAGTTCAGTTAAATTTAATGATTAGGAAGGGAAAAAAAAATTAGGAAAAATATTAACGAACTTGACTTACAATATCGCCATTGGTCGATGAATTCAGTATTCTCCCGGATTCTATGATGACCTTGTTTGATGAGTTCGGTATTCTGCCGTACTATTTAAATGATGACACGTAGGTTTCTGGAACCAAAGAGTTGAAACTCAGCCAAACTACTGTTTGTGTTCCTTGCACTTTATTAATTATATATCGTAACTTTTCGTCACTTATATCAATAAGCCGTTGATATTGAATTGTTTATTTAACCGGTGTTTAAAACATTCACGACGTTTAGGATACGAATTAATTATTGTATCTGTTTGTCACTTATATCAATAAACCGTTGATATTGAATTGTTTATTTGCACCAATATTTAAAACATTCACGACGTTTAGATTACGAATAGGATTTATTTTGCAATCCTACCGACTGCGCCACTTACGTTTTTCCTAACTCCAAGAGTTTAAAAAAAACAACTTTATTCTTTGAAGTTCTATAATCAAATGCACAGTGTCAAAGTTTTATTTTCATAACCTGGATAAAATAGATACATACATACATATTGAGTTTAAGGTGTGAGAACGGAAACCAAAAGAGTATCTCACACCTGAATTTAAGGTTTTAATTTACATTAGTTGAAAAATATTTAAATGAAAATAATTATTTGATGACGATGAAAATAATATTTGATTACAATTGAAAGGTTATGATTACATTAATGTATTAATATATATTTATATTATATATAGATATACAGATATATAGATACATAACTATGAAAATAATTATTTGATGACGATGAAAATAATATTTGATTACAATTGAAAGGTTATGATTACATTAATGTATTAATATATATTTATATTATATATAGATATACAGATATATAGATACATAACTCGCGCGCCGATCCAAAATCGGTCGTGTGTGGCGTGGATCGACCCCAAATCCAAATGGATCGGATGGCTCGATTGTGAATGGCCAGCTTTAGGTGTAGAAGTTCCATCTGACGTCCGTTCGGCAGTGACATTAAGTCGTTTTCTGGTTTTTCTCTAATCTTCTTCATCAGATTCGTATTTCCGATATTTCGTAATACGGGAATTCCTAATACGCATCCACGAATTAACAATTGCACCCATTCCCCCCCCCCCCGACCCCTGTATCCGTGCCTAGGCCTTGACCATATTGCCTTTTCAAAATATAAATAAAAATAAATTGGGTGGCGCAACTGCTCGTGTAGAACCAGGGCCTAGTGACTTACAACTCTCAACCATTCCTGTGTGCGAGGTTGTTGGCAGGGATGGAGGGGACCTTCAGTCTCTTGCCGAGTCCGAAAGGCTAGCTAAGAAGCACTTATTCACATAGGCGCCCTGAGGGGGGGGGGGGGCAAGGAGCGGCTCTGGGAAATATCGCACTAGTTTTATGTACTGAAAAAGATTTGATCAATATCGTTTGAGACGATTTAAAAAACAATAAAATTTAAAAACTTAAAAATCTAAAAAAAAAATGTGTGGAGAGTATCAACAAAAATCACTGTGTGCAGGTTTTAAGAAAATCGATAAGGCCATAGGAAGTAGCCTAACAGACAGACAGGCAGAATTGGGAGACCAACATAGTACCTATATATATGTATGTATATCGCAAATAAAAATGAAATTTCTCTTGAGAATCTAGTTTCTGTTTTGGTCCTTCCCACATAATTTTTTATTAACATCAAAGTTGTTTATAACGTTAACTTAAACATTTGTAAGAAAAAAAGCATTAAAAAAAACTTGAGAAATTTATTTAAAAAAAGGTATGGCTGACCAATTGTTACTAGGTAAGACTAGCTGGCCTTATAATAATGACTATTAAGTGGGAAATTTTGTTTTTTGTGACCTTGACAAAAAACTTAAAATTAAAAAAAAATCTTCCGCTGACCAGTTATTGAAACTAGTTGACGAACTATCTTGTGGCTTCTCAGATATCCCACATATTAGGTACCAAGATCCCAGTGCCAATTTTTTCTTTCAAACGTGTGTGGCAACTCTAGTTAATAGCATTTGTTTGATGTTAAAAAAGTTGTAAAAAAATTGTCAAGAGGCAAAATCCCTAAAATGTTACCCAACTTTAAAAATACTTTTATGTTACATATATTTTCCGTCAACTATATAGTTTTATAATTCACCAGGAATTCCTTCAAACGATCAGGTATTTGAAACAATGATTTTTTTCTACGACATTAGATATGTCAGTCATCCAACAAGAAAATATATTTTAACATTTTGAAATCATTTTATTGATTTTTGGCTTATTTTTTTGTAAATAGCTAGCCCGCCTAAATCAAGCACCTTCAGTCTGGTTCATATATTTTATTAATTCAATCTGACATTTCTTGTGGTTACAAACGATTCAGAAAATACATAGGTGGTACTGGTTTACGTATATACCTAAGACTACCTTTTGCACAAAGTCGGTCCCAAACGATCAATAAATCATTTGATTTCAAACTTATCTTCGATACATATCTACCTACTGGCATAAATTTATTCGTTTTGATAGGAATTCGCCGATTAAATGCTAAATTGTGCCTTTTTCCGAATATTGTTTCACTCTTTTTTTTTTGCATTTTTTGCCTCCAGGTACAAAAGCAATAAAAGAATCCTCTTCGTTTGTGGATTTGTATATTAAGGTACCTTTAATATTATCTCTGCTTTATTCAGGTTCAGAGGACATCAATAAAATTCGACATCATTCAACTGTCATTGTCATTAAATCATTTAAATGAAAGAACAGTAGATATATTATTATGGTACTATTAGATTTTTTTTTGTCATGACTGACATCCGGCAAAAATAAACTTGACTTCCATCATGCATTATACACATGTGTGTGTATACTGTGTATATAAAGTGCGTAGGTTTGAGAAGAGTCTCCGGTTCTCATATGTATGTTTGATTAAACGTTTTGCCAATAAATTGTAAGTGCATTGATGGGCAGCAAAGTGACAGCATTACGCAAAGTGTCAACAGACTATAAAACCTTATGGATGAAGGGCGATGATGGCGACGACACGGACGCCAATATTCCGATGGTCCATCAGGGTCACTCATTGCAGAAAACCACACTCTATACTATAATCTCTCTTGTTTGTTTCTGCTGTTATAATGCGATAGGTGACTATGGCTATAGTGGCAATGGCAATGGCAATGTTTATTTGTGTAATCAAAATAATTAAATTTATTATTCAAGCCCATTTATCTTGACTAAGTGCAGTCCGTTTAACACAGAAGAAAGTGAATACAATATTAACAGTAGTTGGAAGGTTGTGGTATTTATACTTATTTGGTCTCCCTTGCACAAGTTGACGATGTGGTATTGTTATTTATAGCACCTTACCTTTGAGACTTAAATTCCGGGCAATTCCAATGGAAATACTTCAGATAGAAGACAGGAGCGCTTTGAGTTTAAGGATTCAAGGGCCTATTAATGAAAATTTTTTAAGAATTTTATTATTAAGAGTAAATAAATTTATTGATACGATATTTTTTTAAATCTTAGAATAAGCAAAGTACGAGGGCGGGTCTATAAGTCCCTGAAAATGAAAAGAAGGAACGCTCTTTTCCGAAAAAAAAAAACTTTTTATTTTTCAACATAATCTCCTTTCAGCTGGATACACTTCATCTAACATTTTTCTTATTTTTAAATTCCCTCCAAAAAATATTTTTTTTTTTGAAAGCCTCAAAATATTCACTTGTTTCTTTACCTCATCATTCAAGCCAAATTTTTTTCCACCCAGCCATTTCTTGAAATCGGGAAATAAGAAATAGTCACAGGGGGCCAAATCCGGAGAATAAGTTGGATGGGGGAGTACTCGTTCCTTAAATCATGCAATTTTGCCATCGCGACTGCTGACTTGTGCGAAGGAGCGTTGTCTTGGTGAAAAAGACCTCGCCAAATGGGGTCTTTTTCTTCTTCAATCAGTGTCGAGTCGCTCCAACTGGTCAGTATAATAAGCACCGGTAGTCTTTCCTTTCTCAAGGTAATCGATACGGAGAAACTTGCGCATCCCAAAAAACTGTCGCCATCACGTTTTTTGCCGTAAATCCTGCTTTGGCTTGGATTCACCTGTAGAAGTCCACTATTTAGACTGTTATCTGGTCTTTGGTGTTTGGTGATGATTCCATGTTTCATCCACAGTCACAAATCGGTGCAGAAACTCACTTGGATTCCGGTTGAAGATAGCCAAACTTACTTACTTATCCGGCTCCCGATCCATGAAAGGTCTCTGCCTGAGATATTGCGGTCTTCCATCGGTTGCGGTCCCTCGCACGCTCCCTCCAGTCGTTGAGACCAAGCGCTCTTGCGTCTGTGACCGCCTGATCCCTATAGCGGAGGTTCGGTCTTCCTGGTCGTCTCGAACCTGGGGGCTGGGATTCGAAGATTTTTTTGGCTGGAGCGTTGTTGTCTATTCGCTCGATGCGGCCGAGCCAGTGTAGTTGACGTGTTTTGCCTCTTTGGACTACATCCACATCTTGGTACAGCTCGTAAAGTTCACGATTGAATCTTCTCCTCCAATCGCCCTCTTCGCATATAGGACCAAATATCCGCCGAAGAATTTTTCTCTCGAAAGTGCCCAGTATTAATTCCCCTTTTTTACTTATCATCGCACTCGGTGCCGTAGAGTAGAACTGGTAAAATTAGCGTTTTGTATAGCGTGCACTTTGTCTTTCGAGAAAGGAGTTTTGAACCCATTTGTTTGGCCAAACCGAAGTAGCAGCGGTTCGCTAGGGTAATTTTTCGTCGGATTTCCACTGAGGTGTCATTCGTGGAATTGATGTTTGTTCCGAGTTAGGTGAACTCCTTGACTACCTCGAAATTACTGCTACCAACAGTCCTGGGCGATGGACAGATGAGGCTTTGTTTGTTGATAGCATATACTTTGTTTTGTCCTCATTCACTTCAAGACCAACTCGTTTCGCCTGTTCATCAATAGCTGTGAATGCTTCAAGTACAGCTCTCTTGGAGCGGCCGATGATGTCGATGTCGTCCACATAGCCAAGCAGTTGAAAAGACCTGTTAAAGATAGTGCCTTCCATGTTAACATCACTCTTGCGCACTATCTGCTCCAAAACTAGTTTGAAGAAATCACATGATAGCGCATCTCCATGTCTGAACCCTGTACACGTCTGGAATAACTCGGATGACCTGTTACCCATTTGCACGTTGCACCGCGTATTTTGTACCGTCATGCGGCATAGCTGGATCAGTTTTTTCGGGATGCCGAGTTCTGACATCGCCAATAGAAGCTCTTGGCGACCAATGCTATATGCGGCTTTGAAGTCGATGAATAGGTGGTGAGTCCCGACCTGAAATTCGTTGGTCTTTTCCAGGCCTCAATGTGAAGATTTGGTCTATCGTTGATCTGCCTGGCCTGAAGCCACACTGGTACGTGCTGATCATAGTGTTGCAGAAAGGTTTTAGACGCTCACATAGTACGTTGGATAGGATGTTGTAAGCAACATTAAGCAGGGATATGCCTCTGTAGTTCTTGCAGGACATATAGGATCACCTTTTTTGTAGATTGGGCATATGGAGCTATTTGACCAGTCATCGGGCATACTTTCCTCCTCCCAAACTTGGTTGAAGAGCTGGTGCATGCACCCTACCAGAACATCTCCTCCATACTTGAAGAGTTCCGCAGGTAGGCCATCCGAGCCGGCGGATTTGTTGTTCTTAAGCTTGTGGATGGCTTTCTTAACTTCTTCAGTACTGGGTGCCGGGACTGGATCTTCATTGGCTGGTCTGAAGCTTCTTTGTTCCCCTGTCACCTGCACCTCCTCTACATAATGCCCATTAAGCAGCTGCTGGAAATGGTGCTTAAACACGTCTACAATTCCAAATACTCCTTTGAAATGTTAAACGGTTTCGTTTGTTATCGATTGAGAGCAAACGCGGCACCCATCTTACGGAAAGCTTTCTCATATCTAAATATTTGTGCAAAATTTTAATTACCGAGCCGTGTGACAAGCCTGTAGACTCCTCGAGCTTCCTCACTTTCACCCACCGATCCTCCAATATTAGACCGTGTATTTTATCGACCATTTCCGTAGTGGCAACTTCAATCGGGTGACCAGATGGTTCTGCGTCATTTGTACTGGAGTGTCCACAGCGAAATTGGGTAAATTAATATTGTGGATTGTTCCAATAGATGGAGAAGAGTCCCCATAATATTTTTGGAGCTTTTTTTAGTTTCCGTTGTGGATTTTTTGCGCAAAAAATAGCGAATCTCGGATTTTTCCATTTTTTTTAAAAAACTTTTCGACTGCTTTTGACTAAAACCGGCAAGTGCTCCTCCAGAAAATTCATATTTCAGGTTATCTGGAAAGAAATTCGCATTTTTTTTCTATTTCAAATACAATGAAAATTGCAATTGCAGGGGGGGGGGGATCTTGGACTCTAACAGAAAAAAGATATACATATTTGTATTTATCAAAAGTTCAATGTAGAAAATTAATATATTATATAAGTAGCGTGGTATTTTCCAGAGCTTGGGGTGGAAATCAACGATACTTTACCCTGAAGCTTGCTGTTGCTTTGTCTTTCGTTAAAGTTTTCTCTTACAACTGCTTGGCAGGGTCCATTTTATTTTGGAGATAGTTTTGGATGTTCGTCTTTGGTGGGATTTTTTGTCAAAATAAAAGAAAATCATTTCAGGACACCATAAATAAAAATCTTTTAGTTAAAACTAATCTACTCGCATGTTAACAATAATTCCTCCTTCTATCTCTTACATCTCTCCCTTAATCCATCCCTGAAAGCCCCATCACTAACCAACAATGATTATTTGTCGGTCGTCGCAATATTATACGGACTTCCTGCTGTGATAATCGCTCAAGTGGCAGTTTTATTGCCACCACCCAACCAAAGATTGCGGCACACGATAAACACCATATCCATAGAAATTGATTAGTTATCGATTGGAGTTCACATGTGAGAAAATCACTTCCATGATTGAATGATTATCTCCCAGGCAACTCTCTTATATGGTTTTGAACTTCTACTCTGTAACAAACTATAGTATAAAAGAGGGGACCCGCAACTACTGAAATCATCACTATGTAGCCATCTCTGGGGGCATCCTTTGCACTGATGTTGCTTGTGCTATGGAGCAGTAGCTTCATCATTACCATCGTTCTTTTCCATATATTTGTAATATCATTGTATCCCATCGATATAGAGATGGGGGACACAGGATAATGTGCTATGTAACGTTGAGAAGTTTTTATAGGTAGCCGAGAAGAAGTTTTTAAATTCTAATGTGCTTGTTGCTATTGGTACTATAGCTACACATACGGCAGGGGGTCTTTCTTACCAGGTTGTTTGTAGCTGTATGATGTCCTCATAGAAGATAAGGGGTGAATGTTGATTATTATTTTCCAGAGGTGTTTTTTAATAACAAAAAAAAAAAAAAAACAGAATGACAAGGAATGTTCGTTACTAAATGGGAATCAGTTCAAACAAGTTAGGCTTAATCGATAAGTAGGCATATAACTTTACAATAATGATTTTAACGAGTTAACGGTAGTATAGGTATAGCTATTTTACTCCATGTTCAAACCATTGGTTATGCATACCTATGAGTTTGCGGTAACAGTAGCTATTAAAAGTCTTATGAGGTGTTTGTGGTTTTAGTGTTTTGAGCAAAAAAAAACCTCTGAGAACATAAAAAAAAATATTGGTCGGGTCTTCCTATAATTAGCTTCCCTTGTAGAAGATTCTTTTGGACGACATTAGTAATAAAATGAGGAATTAGGAACACATTTAATTTTAATCGATATGACTGGATCAGTACTTTTGTATTTTTTGGAAAACATTCAATTTTGTGCTCTTACTAGGATAATAGCAAAAATCATTTTCTTTACTTGAATTCTAGCTGATCAGTGATCAGGCAGCGTCTTTTTGGGTGTGGATTCGTTGTAAGAGGCAGATTAAGGCGAGAAGTCTTGAGTTTCATCTATATGAACGAGCGCTTCAAGACGATTCGCATCGAGACTGGATTTACCTGCATTAGCCTCATATGTATGTGAACATGCCCCACAAAGAAGAAAGATAATGACACTAAGGACGAGTTCTATGAGCTCCGGGACCAATGCCCTAGCTACGATATCAAAATTGTTTTGGATGATTTTAATTTGAAACTAGGAAGAGAAGACCTCTTTGATGGCATAATCGGAAGATATAGCCTGCACGATACCACCTCCGACAATAACGCACTCAGGCTAATCGACTTTGTTGCTGGCCGAAATGTTGAGGTAAGTAGTAGGTACGCAGATCCTATATCTCGATAGGTAGATATACAGAAGGAAATATCTAAGTCAATTAACCTCCTACCTGATTGACCACGTAACGATCGACGTAGGGGACTCCTCTAGTACCAAGAGTGTCCGAACGTTCTGAATAGCCAACGTTGACTTGGACCACTACATCGTAGTAACCAAGGTAATGCTTCAGATATCCACACCAAACCCAAAACAAGGAATTATTGTGAGGAAGTTCGAAGTCAGACGGCCACAGTCTAAAGAAATCGCCAGGTTCTTTTCCGATCAAGTCTCTCGAACCCTTTTTAAATATTCCTATTCTACTAACTAAATTGGTAGTACCTCGTGGCATGATGGTTAGTGCGTAGGACTGTCATGCCGAAGGTGTGTGTTTGATTCCCAGCCGTGCCACCTAAAAACAGAAATGTTTTATTTGAGGTACTGCCTCTTGCGAGGAACTGACAAATCCTCCAAGAGTATACTTGTCATGAAAAAGTGCTTCTCATTTAGCAGTTTGGACTCGGGAAAAAACTGTAGGTCCCTTCCATTCCTGCCAACAACACGCACACAGGAATGGTTGAAAGTTGTAAGTCACTAGGCCCTGGTTCTCCACGAGCTGTTGCGCCACCCAATTTATTTTTATTTTATTTATTCCACTAACTTCAAGCATCGAAAAACAGTGAGAGAATTGCCAGGATGCTATCAGAGATGTCACATCTGACATTCTGGGTCTCGTACGAAAACCATAGTGTAACCCGTGGTTCAACGGATAATTCCGGCAAGTACATACATGCAGCCACATAACAAGCATACAAAGTGGTGCAGCGCTGCAAAGAAGGACCAGAGCTGTTCGCGAGCTCTACGAGCAGAAGAGGGTAGAGGAACACCGTCTTCTCAGAAGAAAAAAAGGAGCATCATGAGAAGCTCGTGATTACGGAAATAGAGGGATGAAATTGCAGGAATGAAGTTGGAAGTTTTGTCAAGAAGTAAAAAGGACCTCCCAGGGTTAAAAGTCCTGAGCCAGCATGCAAAAACAATCAGGGGAACATCGTGGTGGAATCGTAGTCAGTGCTGACTATATGGAAAAATCATTTCTGCAAATTTTATAACGGCGATGACGAATCAAATTTCACTGCCATATGTAGGTTGCACCATTCAATTTGGATGTTGGCCAACAATTCCCTCCACCCAATCTCGACGAAATGATGATAGTTTTATCCAAGCTTATATGTCCAATAAAGCTACAGGAGGTAATGGCCTTGCGGCCAGGCTGTTCAAAGCAGCAAGCGATGAATTGGTTAGGAGTATGTACCAGCTCATCTGCAAGAAATGGTCGGAGGAAAGCATGACCGGTGAATGGAAACCCAACATTGTTTTCCTGATCCTGAAGAAAGGCAGTCTGGACTGCACCAACTACATAGACGTCAGTCTCCTAAACTTTGTAAGCCCCTGAAGCCATTCGTCAACAACTTGATTGGCCTTGGCCCAAATATTTGCACTGTGGCAGATCGTAGAAAAACCAAGGAGTTTCAAAGCGATACCCATCATCGATTTCAAGATCGCGTATGTCGGCATCAATAGACGAGCTATATAGAGCAATTCCCCTCCAAAACTTGTCTGTGTGTGCAAGATGACAATGGGAAATGAACACTGCTGCATAGAGGTCAGCAAAGACGTCACCGATACCGTTAAAAGCTTTTGGCTGTTTTGGGAGGAGAATTCTCCGAGTGCTTTATTGTTCTAGCTACATAGATGGGGACTGGAGAAGAAGGTTTAACAACGAACTATATGTTCTGTACAGCGACATCGACCTAGACTTTAAAGTGAAAAGTCAACGACTGAAGTGACTAAGTTACATAGAGCGAACGGACATCAATGCTCCGGCCCGGAAAGTCTTTGAATCCAACCCCGTGGGACGGCGCGGCGCAGTAGAGGAAGATAGCATAACAGGTCGCGCACGCAAGTGAAAGAGGACCTTGATCGATTTGCCATGTGAAATTGGTGACAGCTAACTAGAGAAGCTTGTTTGTTGAGGCCCGCCTGGTCCATCCCAGACTATGTAGTGCCACCTTGAGGTAAGGTAAGGTAGTGCCTTGAATATCGATCACTAATACTTTTCCAACTTTTAATCGATTTTGAGAAGACCTTTAATGCCATTCCAGATTTTTCAATTCCTTCTGAGTATATCGTGGAGTCTTCATCTTATTATCTATCTTGTTACTTTAATTCCTTGTGGTCAACCGCGTAGATAAATATGAAATTTTTCTCTATATAATCAATGCTATTTCTGCAGTAAATACCAATACCAAAACTGGCTGAGATGTTTTTCTCCCTCAATTTCTTGCCTTAAAGAGCATTTCTAGAATTTAATTATTAATTTTCAAAAGGATCCATGATACAAAAATAAATCATTAGAGTTTCCTGTTCTCGGTAATTTTTAATAAACTCGCATCGGTTAAAAACTAATCATCCAACAAAATAATTCCTCAGTAATTACCAATCTACCGTGACCCACCCAAAAATATATGCATTCATCTTAAAATTACAACAAGAACATTAAGAAGAACATCAAAAACGAATCCCTCTTCCGTTATGTGTCTATAGATATTATTCGCTTAATAATTTTATTAATGCTCCCATAAATTATACATCATCTGTCAAAATTAATAACATATTGCGCTCATCCTTTGGGTCACTGAACAAAGCTTGAATTCGAACTGCACCCACAGGCACTGTGTCAATCTTCTTTTTCTTATGTTGACAACTCCATCAACATCAGACTTCGTTTCCAGTTCCGCAAAATGATGCGCTTCTTCGACTTCGTCGTCGACGCGTTGTCGGTCGTTTTGCCTCTTCCTTTCCGCCAAATCCAAATATATATTTACAGTTGGTTTGGTTGTATGAAGCTTATGAAGCGAGTCATTTTAATTTCAACGTCTCGTCGTCATCGTCGTGCGTCGTAATGTTTTAATCTACAAAAAATAATGTTCGAATAACTTCACTTCAACAACATCGTCTTCGTCATGCAGGGTGGTACCTACAGCACAAATAATGTTTTCAAAAAAAAAATAACTGTTTCAAGATGTGATTTTAAAATTTTTAGGAAGTACAATCATTACTCTACAAAAAATGTGGACAAAAAAATCACGTCAATCGCTTCTAGAAACTCTAAATTGACAAACCGCCGAGTTTGAAAATAAGTACAAACATAGGTTTCGGAAGAACTTTTTTGAAATGATGGGTATAAGTTGAGATACAATACTAATTTATCTTCCGGGTACGAATTTATGAAGGGTCGCAGCTTGAGATGCTGCAAGCTTCCATCCTCTACGATCCCGAGAAAGCTGTTCCAGTCATCTAGACCAAGCTTTCGGGATCCTTTCTTTTTTTCTACTCCTCTCCTTCGGAAACCTTTTAATAAAAAATTCTATTAACTTCCAAGTAGAATTTTTGAGTACTTACTAGGTTTTGGGTTCAAATAAATTTGGCGTGCAAATTAAGGCTCAAAGAATTTTGAAAAACCAGGAGTTTTGGCATTTGAGTTTCAGTATACAGCAGGCGCCTTTTCGTTAAAAATATCTTCCTATGGATCCATTTTTTTTGCTAAATTATAAAGAACCAAAGTATTTAATTTTTTATTCTGAATCACCCTGTATATTGAGTCCAAGTCTGGCATCTACTGGCATGCAATGCAAGTACTTAATGGGCTTCACAAAAATTGAAAGAATCCAGCACTTTGATTCAAAGTATCTTGAATTCATTTTAGCCTTTAGCTACTTCTGCTGCTAACTGAGACTGCTGGTATTCTGCTAAATTGCTAGACAGACAAACAGACAAACAAACAGACAGACAATACTCTTGGTTTTGGATTATATAATTGCATAAGTATTGAATGAAAGACAAGTTGTTCGTATTCGAGTCTTTCTTGCTGTGGAGTGTGAAAGAGGTTGGAAAATGTGTTTTGGTGTTTTGTTTTTGGTCTAGAGCTTAGAGAGTAATAAATATTTCATTTGCCTTGAGTTTGTGTGTTTTAAAAACTCTCCGAGGCATATACAAAAATTTACTACCTACCTCTTAATATGTAAGGAGGGGAATTTTATTCAAGTAGCTTAAAAGGGGAGTGACTGAATTTTCAATTCAATTTGTTATTAATCGATTTCATATAAAAGCACTTAAACATTAATGAGTCCATAAATCATAGAATTGTTGTTTAGTAGTATTCTATTTAATGAGGTTGGTTTTTGGAGATAACTGTACGCATTTTAGTTTTTCATGTTTGCAGAGTGAGATTAGCAATTATTTTTAATTTGCTAAATTGATATAACTCTTTGCTAAGTGAACAGAATATGTTTTTAGACTTAAGCGGAATATTAACTTTGCTAACAAAGAAGTCGTAAGTAAAAATATAGCAAAAAATCTTCTTTTCTTTATTTTTAAGTTCTAATAAGCTTTGAATTTTGCTAACAATGTAGCCGTAAGTGAAAATATAGATAGCCAATTTATATTGAAAAGCTGAAGAATTAAATTAAAGAAGCCAACTTAAGTTATTAGTTAATTTGCAGCTATACACCTAGGAATTGGTAAAGCACGCTTCATTAGCTGGCGGAATTTGATCAGAAACACTATTAACAAATCAGGAACCAGAGATATTTACATTTATGTATTTGATGTTTATATCTCAAGTTCTCATTTCTCAAGTCATTTGTGACAAAGTTACACTTTGTCGGTAGCTAAAAATTTTAACTAATGGTGAGAATGATATGTTCATCGGTAAGTTGAGGCACTTAGTGGAGAGCAGTACGATAGATATTGCAGTGATGTGTTTAATGAGATTGAAAGAAGGAACAACTGATTCGATTCGATAATATGTTTATAGAGGAAGCAGAAGATATTCAAGAAAGTTGAAATGCAAGGAATTCTGTTCAAAGTCATTTTTTTCATTTCCGAAGGGTATTGGGTTAAAAAATTGCATCCATATTCATAAGAATTCACTTAAATCTTAAACAGTAAACACCTCTCAGCGGTTGAATGGTGACGCAATGTTTAAAGCTCTACTCAACGTTGCGTAAATCCTTATGAAAAAAAATTTTAAATATCTAAACGCGTTTAGCTTGAAACGGTTCGATTTAACTTCAAATATAAATATAACTTTTATGGATAACATTTCTGCGTTTTTGAGGCACTGTTATTTTATGCATAAGGCTGCTTACATATTTAGATGCAAGAATTTTCGTACCTTAACTCTGAAAATGGATTTTTTACTTTTAATCGATAGTTTATATATGGAACCGTAAAGACGTCAACATAATTTCAGAGGTATGTCCCTATAGACTGCAGACAATTTTTGTAGGTACTCAATATGGTCAAAAATCAACGCCAACCCCCTGTGCTAAATTTGATTATAAATCTATGAGAAAAAATACGTCATTATTTACTGCAGAAATGGGAAAAACGGTGCAGGGAAATAATTCCACGGGCATCTGCTCCACATCGGAGTTTACTACATCTTTAGTGGAAATATGTTCCATTTTTCAAATAGAAGTTAATTCGCACCGAGAAAGTGAATTTATTGCACATTTTAATGAGAAAAATCTCCACTTGGAGAGTAGAGGTCTTTCCCACTTGGTGTGAGAATCAATTTCACTTTCACGTTTTTTTGTGTTCGTTCTTAGCAGATATTTTTTTATAACATGTAGTTTTCATGGTTATTAAACCGCAAAAGTAGGAGTTGATCAATGCACTTTGCTTCAAACCTGAGGAAAGAAGATTATTGATTGACGGAACTTTTAATGTTGTTACCACGGTGGAGAGTAATAAGGCTCAGGGTTATAAAGTCCGTGGGTCTTATTTCCCAAAATAAAAGGAAAAAACACTCACGGGCGTATTTTACATTTTGAAATGGTAACAAAAGCTGTGGGTATATATCCTTTTTCTTCTCCTTTTTTGAATAAACTGTCAAATTCCAAAATTTTAGGTGGGAAGAAATTTCACAAAATTTTGTGTGTAGTAAATTCCCTCTTCCGGCGAGAATTAATTCCACTTTGAAAAGTGGGACAGATTCCTATCAAAGATGGAATAAATTCCCATGGAGCAGATTCCCGTGGACAGTTTTGCGGAGTGAAGATAACCAGAATATAAATAGAAATCACCCACTCCTAGACATTCATAAATCTTCAAATTCATGACAAATGTGCAAATATTAAAATCATTATCATGTTTCTTAAAACAAACAAAGCATATCAGTTGCACTCAATAAAATTTTTCTGACCTCGCAGACCATAGACAAACCAACCAAAGGTCAAATATCTTTTCAGCGGTGAAGTGATAAATTCTGCAAGGAAATCTCTCGTAATGATTCAGAAAGCTTTTGTTGACCCATGAAAACCCTAGAAATATAAAATCAGAATAACCATTACATGTGAATTATTAAATTAAAAGAATTTATTCTTTTAATTTGTAATGTAATTTTTTTTCAAATAAGCTAGTTCCTACAGACTGAGAGCCAACGACATTAAAAGTCAAGTCATTTGCGTAAAAGTACCCCAGGTGGCAGTCCAGGTTCACTGGAAAATCCACCCTCTTCGGAGGTCGGCTCTATGGATTCTGGGGAGAGCCAATTATTGCATTTAATAAATCCCTTCCTAAAAAGTGCAAGGGTATCTCGATCACCACCATCTAAATCGAGTATAAAACCATCCAAATTCGGGCAAAAGAGTCCACCCGTCACGCCAGCGCGCGCCAAAAAAGACTCAGATAAAACAGAAAATCTTGAAAAAGATAATAACGAACTTCGACGAAGACTTGATGAAGTAATGGAACTTTATCAAGAGCTAAAGAAAGAAGTCGATCTTCTTCGAAAAGAAAATGAGATGTTGAAAGGCAAAAATTCTCAAATAAACTCCAAAGCTAGCTTGCCAGAAGTCAATAATTCTAGATATGAAACAGACGAAGAAGAGCTAGCACGTGAAACGGAAAAGTCCTCAAAGAAAAGATTAAGTAAAAAGCGTAAAGCTGGCTCTTCACCTGAGGCAGCCTCGTCTTTTGAAATAATAGTTTCACCAAAACATGCGACAGTAAAAGAAAAACCTGTTAAGGAACGGCCCCCGCCACCGATAAATGTTATCGGTATTGAGGAGTATAACAAGTTGCAAACCATATTAAAGGCATTACTACCATCGGCTTTTAAAGTTATTTCGCTCAATAACAACAAATGGAAAGTATGTGTGAAAGACCCCGAAAGTTATCGCCTTCTGTCGCGAAAACTAAACGAAGAAAAAGTAGAGTGGTATACCTATGAAAATAAGTCGGAAAGACCCTTACGTGTTGTGGCGAGAGGCTTACACGCATCATGTTCAAAAGACGATATCATTAGTGATCTAAAAGAGCGCAAATTCAAAATCTTAGATGCAATTAACATCGTCAAAAGAGAGAAACAGACAAAAGAGGGTGAAACAAAAGTGGTACAGCGTGGTCTTCCACTATTTATACTTTCGTTCGATAAGACTGAAAAACTAGATGAAATTTATAAAATCAAAACAATTCTAAACATCGTAGTTAAGATCGAACCTCTAAGAAAGAGCACAAGGTTAGTCCCTCAGTGTAAACGCTGTCAAGAATTCAATCACACCCAAACTTATTGCAAAAAAGAGCCAAGGTGTGTAAAATGCGCCGGAAAGCATTTAACCGTTGACTGCATCGGAAAAAGTGAAAGTCCACCGACGTGCATTAATTGTAATGGAAATCACCCGGCAAACTATAGAGGCTGCGAAGTAGCTAAAGAATTACAAAAGCGGCGATCGAAATCTGCCAAAACACAAAGAAACCCACAAAGGCAAATAGAAACCGTAATTCCCAAGACTTCCAAATCTAGTAAAGCTCCAAAACCTAGTATCCGTAAGGAAAAGAAAACAGTGTCAATACCTTCGGAGAATATATCAAAGCAAGGAAATGCAGAAACATATGCCCAAATAGCGGCCAAAAATATACCCGCAAACAACGACACTGAAACAGACCCGGTTTCAAAAGTCTTTTCAATAATTCTGTCGAAACTTGAGGAACAATGTGACACAAATAAACTTATCTTTGATAGGTTAAGTAAGCTCGAAAATTGTTTTCGACCCAAATCTCTCTCAAAAAAATTATGATGGAAAAGTTTAAAATTCTTACGTGGAATGCCAACGGATTATGGCAAAAACTTGGAGAATTAGAGATGTATATGCAGGAAAATGATATCGACATATGCTTGATATCAGAAACGCATGCCAAAAATGAATCAAATCTTAAAATCCACGGGTTTCTTGACTACCACGCTGTTCATCCTTCAAATAAAGCAAGGGGTGGATCATCGTTATATATAAAAGAGTGCATTGAACACTCAATAGGCCTGAAAATAGAGGTAGAATCGATGCAATTGAGTAGAGTTCAAGTTAGAACTAAAAACATTCTTCTCAATGTCTCTTCGATATATTGCCCTCCGCGTTGCAAAATCGATAAGAGTGAATTTACGACATTGATAAAGTCGCTAAGCCCAAACTTAATTGTTGGTGGCGACTTTAATGCGAAGCACACCTTTTGGGCTTCAAGATGCATATCTCAAAAGGGTCGAATGCTCTATGAGGCAGGAATGGAAAATAATTGCGATTTTCATTCGACTGGAAAGCCAACTTACTGGCCAACTGATCCGTCAAAAATACCTGATTTAATCGATTTGTTTATGGTAAAAGGAATACCCTCCAACCGTATTGAAATTTCAGAAGGCCATGATCTGTTCTCTGATCATTCTGCAGTCATACTCACTATGAGCGAAAGCCTTGTCAAAATTGAAAAACCACCCAGGTTAACAAACGGTAAAACCAACTGGGAAGGATTTAAGAAAGATATCGAGGACAACGTTGAATTGAGGGTATCATTACAAACGCCTCTTGAGCTTGAAGACGCAGTAGATACCTTTGTTGATATAATACAAAAGGCAGCGTGGAATAACACACCTTATCAAAGGGTTACGCCGCGCTATAAAGATATAAAATATCCGCAGGAAATAAAAGACTTAATAAAAGATAAACGAAAAGCACGTAAGAAATGGCAGCGAACCCGTGCTCCTCAACACAAAGCTCATTTAAATCGCTTGTGTAATATGCTAAAAACAGCGATATCAGATTTCAAAAACCGTGAAGTTGAAAATTACCTTGAAAGCTTGTCAGCTGGGAAAGAATCCAACTACTCACTTTGGAAAGCTATAAAAACAACGAAAAAACCAAAGCTTCCAGTACCCCCGATTAAGAAAAGCCAAAACGAATGGGCTAAAAGTGACAAAGAGAAAGCGGCGGTATTCGCCGATTACCTGGAAGAAACATTTAAACCTTCCGATGGGCAAGCACTCAATGAAAATATTAATATGAGTTTTAGCTCAAGTGAAAATTACAGAACCAGAAATGCTACGCTTGCTGAATTGAACAGAGAAATAAAGAAGCTAAATTCTAATAAAGCTCCGGGGTATGACTTAATAACAGCGGAAATATTAAAAATGCTTCCTAATAAAGGATTAATTAACCTCCTTTATATAATAAATGCCGCTCTAAGGCTAGAATATGTTCCAAGCCAATGGAAAGTTGCGGAAGTCATAATGGTTTTGAAACCTGGCAAACCATCTCACGAAAAGAATTCTTACAGACCGATTTCGCTTCTTCCAATAATATCGAAAGTTTTTGAAAGAATACTACTCCTGCGCCTGCAGCCTATAATAGAAGAGAAACGATTAATACCTGAACATCAGTTCGGATTTAGAAGCAAGCATTCAACAATTGATCAAGTGCATAGAATAACTGACGTAATTGAGAGAGCTCTTGAAGAAAAGAAAATTTGTTCGACGGTCTTTTTGGATGTGTCGCAAGCGTTTGACAAGGTGTGGCACGAAGGCCTCAAATTCAAATTACGACAAGTTCTGCCTGAAGGACTTTATAAAATTCTTAACGAATATCTAGAAAACAGACTTTTTCGTGTAAGACACGGAAATGAATATTCTAATTTCAAAGAAATAGTGGCTGGGGTACCACAAGGTAGTGTTTTAGGTCCAGTTCTGTACCTTCTATTTACACGTGATATACCTCAAACAGAAGACACTTTCGTAGCAACTTTTGCTGATGATACTGCAATACTAGCAGTAGGCAAAACGATTAACGAAGCTACGATTAAATTACAAAATGCTCTTAATAATGTTAATGAGTGGACAAAAACATGGCGAATAGCGCTAAATGAACAAAAGTCAGTCCACGTGGACTTTACGTATAAAAAAATAAATAGATTGCCCGTCTTTCTTAATACCGGTCGTGTACCATTTGCGAATGAAGCAAAATATCTGGGAATGACTCTAGACGCGAAATTAAAATGGAAGCCGCACGTAAAAAAGAAATGCGAAGAACTAAAAAGTAAATTAAGAGATATGAACTGGCTACTCGGTAAATATTCCAAGCTTAGTATTGATAATAAGTTGATTTTATACAGGCAGGTACTTAAACCTGTCTGGACTTACGGTATACAACTCTGGGGTTGTACCTGCGATACAAATTTAAATATCTTACAAACGTTTGAAAATAAATTGCTTAGGTCATTTGTAAATGCACCATGGTATATAAGAAACGAAGATCTTCACAGGGATCTCGGGATTCCTACGGTTCGAGACGAAATTAAGAGTTTCGCGCGAAAACATAGAAATCGGCTATTAGATCACGCTAATCCAACGATTATTGACATTCTTGACGAGTCGAATTTAGTACGCCGTCTGCAAAGAACAAAACCTTCCGACTTGGTGCGGTGAACACAAAACCGCTTTAAAATCGCGGAATAAGCAGAAACTTTCACCGGAAAGTTACCTGCAACACGTTACTTAACTTCGTTAAAAATAAATTGCTAGATAAGTTTCAACTTAGTTGCAATCGGGAAGTGGAGGTGGTTTTAGTGTAGTAAGAATCTCACACTTCTATGAGCACGCGTTTTCCGGTCCTCATAGAGCCTGATGCAGGTTTTGCGCCTACCCACGGTCAAAAAAAAAAAAAAAAAAAAAAAAAAAAAAAAAAAAAAAAAAAAAAATTTGCGTAAACTTATAAGTCATATCAGTAAAAGCTTTTAAGGTAAAAGAAAAGAGACATTTTAAATTTTAGTAAATATTTGTTGGAATAATACAATTGGATGATTAAAATTTTTTAAATGTTTTTTTTTTTGACATCCATCAAGTTCATTAACTCTCATAGATTCCGTCTAATACCTTACCATTTCTTCTTTTTTTAATTTATTGCGAACATTTTTTTAAGTATATACTTATGTTCATAAGTGGTTGTATGGCGCAAGTAATGTTATTTTTGGTTCTTTAAAAAATTTAACTATTTTAAGCTGAACTCCTTCTATCATTTGTAATTTCGTTTCTTTCGTAACTTTTAAATAAAACGCACCGTTCACTTTGCTAGTCAGAATTCAACTCTCTGCTTTTCGTTTATTGATCGTATATATTCCTACCTATCCGACAGCCAGCTTCCCCTCTTACATATTCCAGGTTACTTATTGTTCGTTTTCTCTTTTTTACTGCCACAACTCGGCTATCCTGACATTGTAATCGTCCCGATTTACGCCTAGTTAATAATTTATTATTCATCCAAGGTTTTATGTTTGCCGCCTCCCATATACCCTCATATGGAGTTTGTGTCAACTGAAAACCCTCAACGTCCTTTAAACAATATCTATCATTTGGTAATACTTTGGATACCTCATACGGACCCTTGAACTTAGGAGCGATCTTTTTACATGCACCCGGGGTTGAGATGAAATTCTTTATCATAACATAATCTCCTACTTTATATTCTTTTTGCACTCTATTTTTATCTTTCATCATTTTATTATAGCCTTGACCTTTTTCTATCTTTTGTCTTGCTTCTTCTCTCATTTGATCTAAGTCTCTAACTACTTCTTGTTCATTGTTTCATTGTCTAAACATTCTTTCAAAAAATCAATCACCACCCCCCTTTGGGTGACACCAAACAACAATTGACTAGGAGTAGTTCCTATGCTTTTATGACTAGTATTATTCATTGAAAACTCGATAGTTGGTAACACACCATCCAATGATAACACTGTCCCGGCACTAGTCAATTTTGCAATCATTGGAGCAAGGCTTCGATTGACTCTTTCAACCTGTCCATTTGCCTGGGGGGAACCTGTTGCGATCTTCACATGTGTAACATTGTTCGCATCAAGAAATTGTTTAAACTCTTCAGATGTAAATGCACTGCCCCGATCAGACACAACAATTCTAGGACGACTGTAAGAATTGAAATAACCCTTTAAACATGCAATAGCCTCTCTAGCATTTGTAGATTTTACTGCATATAATCGTACAAACTTAGTAAAGCCATCGATCACGAGGAAAACATACTTTTTATTTCCACTTTTTAATGATACTGGACCAAAGTGATCAATATGAATCATTTCAAAAGGAACATTTCCCTTAGGTATGTTGTGAAGTAATCCCTCGTGTTTACCAAACTTGGGTGAAAATGCTATGCACTTCAAGCAATTACTTATATATTCTTTTACTTTCTCACTCATTTTAGGGAACCAATAGGTTTTGAGTATATTATTCAAAACCTTATCTCGACCAACATGGCCCATCTCGTCATGATACAACCGCATCACATTAGTTTCCATAACCTCTGGTACATAAAATAAAATCTGCTTTCCCACTTTTCTATACACCAACCCATTTCTCATCTCATATAGCTTATCTTCCCTATTTTCTAACTCTCGTCTGATTTTCTTTATGGTTTCGTCATTATTTTGTTGGATCGATAAATTTTGTTCGAATCTGTTTTCTTCTAGGATCAAAATATTTGGAATCCGACTTAACGCATCCACATGTTGCATTTTCGAACCATTCCTATGTTCTAACACATAATCGAAATTCTGCAATTCGAGAGCCCACCTTGCAATCCTGGGATTAACTTCTTTTTTGTTAAGGGTTAAGGTCAAGGAATTACAGTCAGTAATGATTTTAAATTTAAATCCATGAAGATAGACCCTAAATCTCCTTAACGCATAAATGATCGCCAAAGTTTCAAGTTCAAAGCTATGGTACTTTGATTCATCATCCGTAGTACGCTTTGAAAAATAAAAGATAGGATGAAATTTCCCATCTTTTTTCTTTTGTAGCAATATTGCACCGAAACCTAACGCACTTGCATCGCAATGCAACTCAGTTTCATCCTTTGGGTTATATAATGCTAACACAGGCGATTCACTCATTTTTTGTTTCAATTCTTCGAAACGATCCAGTTCTACCTCACCAAATTTAAAAACTGCATCCTTTCGAATTAGACTATATAATGGTTGAGCAATCAACGAGAAATCTTTGATGAATCTCCTAAAATAGGAGCATAAACCCAAAAAGCTGTGAACTGCTTTCACATTCTGGGGTATGGGGAAAGTCTTTATAGATTCCACTCCTTTTTCATCCGGTTTGATGCCTTCATTTGTAATAAGATAACCTAAATAGCGTATCTGTGACACCATAAACTGACACTTGTCTAACCTCAATTGTAATTTATTCTTAACCAATCTTTTGAAAACTTCTATCATTATATCTAAATGCTCCTCTTCCGATTCTGTAGCGATCATTATATCGTCTATATAAATAGTAACTTTCCTTTTCCTAATCAAATCCTCAAACACCTTATTTATATATCGTTGGAATTCGCATGGCGCATTCCTCAACCCAAATGGCATCTTTAAATACTCGTATTGTCCCATTGGGGTTACGAAAGCTGTATACTTTACCGATTCTTCGTTCACTTGAATATGGTGAAATGCGCTTTTCAAATCTATTAACGTAAAAATCTTTTTATTAACCAACCCATCCAACAAGTCATCTATAAGTGGGATGGGATAGTTATCTTTTTGTGTCATTTTATTTAGGGTTCGATAGTCTACACATAATCTTATATCACCTGTTTTTTTCTTTACCAGTACTACTGGTGAAGAATATTCTGACCTACTCTCACGGATCACTCCCTGTTTCATTAAGTCGTCTAAAATAACCTGCACCTGTTCTTTCTCGAAATAGGACATTCTCCTTGGAGGGCAATGGAAAGGCTTCTCATCGTTCAACCGGAGTTTCATTTCGTACTTAATCTCTGGCACTTCGGGACGAGAACAGTACAAATAATGTTCTTTAATAATTTTAAAGAATTTTTCTTTTGTTTTATATAACAATTCATTATTTTTTAAAATGATATCTTCTTCATTAAATGTTGGACCAAGTTTTCCAATATAATCATTATTTGAATTTTGTGCATCATCAACTATTATGTTTAAAAATTTTGTACATTCATTTGTATATATATCATTTGTCTTTTCATTTGTTTTTTCTACTATCTTTTGTAGTTTTAGTTTGGCTTTCTTTAAGAAATCCCGCCCCAAAATAGCAGGATATTGCATTGTCTCATCAGATACTACTAGCATTTCCATAGGTATACTTTCATTTTCAAATATAACATTCAAATTTATTTGTCCAATTATGGACAAAGGACTTTTATTTATTCCGCAATATGAACTAAAGTTTGATATGTTTTTAAAATTTAATTCATTTTTTTCCATAAAAATACTTAACCCTTAACTGTAGTCGTGGGTCCAATGGACCCATACCCAACCTTTAAACGCGTGTAAAAAACGCCGCTATTGTCGCAGCTCCCCCTACTTCTAAGTACCTTCCTATATTAAGCCGAAGTGTATGCAGTGTAAAGGACGCGTTTCAATCGCTGCTGCCAAGGTCAGTTTCAGCATACGCCTGGGTCCCCTGGACCCACGACTATAGATACGTAATTTATTTTGTCCCTTAGTCCTTTTAGTTTTATGGTCCTATTTCAAATTTGTGTAATGTTAAGTAAAATTATTAACTCAGGGAATCGAGACGATAGATGGAGCAACAGTTAAGTGCAAAAAAGTCCAGCCACGATGACGAAATTGGCCAAAACTCAAATTATAATGGCAAGCTGCCTTTTTATATGATTTGCTCTGCGCCAGTGTGTTTTGTATGCTATTGACTTCACTAAATTTGACCAATGTCAGAATCTTTTTAGAAAAAGATTTTAAGATTTTGTTTCAGGAATTCTAAAGAGGATGTTTTAATGTTTAGGAAAAATGTTTCAGAAAATTTTAATCTTTTTTTTTTTTATTTTACATAAATTTTTTTTGAAGATATGTTTTTTGGTCAGACGAATTGCAACCAATTGTTGAAATTGGAAATTCGAAATTTTATGAAAGCTCTAACTAGTGATTTTTTTTAAACTACATTCGTAATTGATCATTCTTAATGTTTGGCAAAAAAAAAAATAGTTAAATAATTTATACTTTAATTTTTATTAACATTTAAAAATAATTGGGTCCACTGGACCCACGACTATAGAAGTGTATATAATTTTTACGACTATAGTTAAGGGTTAAATAACTTAATTTAATCAGGCTGACTGGACTGCCGGTGTCTAATAGTGAATCTAATGATAAATTAATATAATCAGATAATACAAAGATTAAATTTCTTACGCAATCTTCCTCGGAATCGGAGTCAATATATCCGATTGCTGGCACCTTCTTTCTCTTGGGGCATTGAGCCGCCAAATGCCCCATCTCAGCACAAACGTAGCACGCACCTGGCTTCCTTTTTTCTTTTCTGCATTCGGTCGCCATATGTCCCATCGAGTTGCAGTTAAAACAGCGAACTTCCTTCCCGATGACACCTGATGCCTGTCGTGATGTTGTTGCTGTCGGCATCATTTTCGGCTTGGTTGGACATTTAATTGACTTGAAAGCTTCGAGCAACTGCGTCTTCCTGGTGAAGCATTGTAATCTGGCACTTGATGCCAGCCTCTCATCCGGTATTCCCTCGATTATATGTTCGATCATTTCGTCCTCCTCTATTTGAAGTCGGCTGCCAAGAATTATTTTTTCTTGGAAATAACCCTGAAAGGTTTCGCCCTGCAGCCACTTCCTCAGCTCAAACACTCGTTTCCGTTGCAACTTAGATGAGTGATCGTCAAAAATCTGTCTCATCTCTAGCATTAGTTCATTAAAAGCCACAGTTGTCACATCTCTTCTTGAGTGAAACCATTTGAGTGCCTTGTCTTTTAGTTTAAGAGACACTAACACTCTCATGTCGCTATCATTCAATTTATAAGCAGCGCGAACATTCTCCAACTGCTTCTCAAAATGCTCAAACGAATCGCCAGTGCCTTTAAAGTCGACAACAAGCTCTTTAATTTGACCTACATTTTTCGTTTCTTTGTGCTCATTCATTTTTTTCAGCCACTCATTTTCTTTCTTTAGCAATTCATTTTCCTGTTCTTTTAACTTCATTTCTTTCTTCATTTGTTCGATCTCTTTTGCTAATCGTTTGCTGTCGTATACGTTCTTTTGTCTTTCATTTGTATTCTTACTGTTGGCTGGCTCTCTTTCATTTGTGTTCTCCTGTTCATTATTATCGTCGTCTTCATCCTCGGTATCTTTGTTGTCTGCTACTCCATCGTTGTCTTCCCCGTCATCATCGTTTGTGTTGGTAAGCGACTCAGAGTCACCGCGCATATTCGCTGGAACTTCCATGAGTTTCAATATTAGCTCCGCCTTGTTTCCATTGGTTTTCAACCCCAATGCATTCAACCACGATTTTAACTGTGGAACGGTGTATTTCTTGAAGCTATCAACATCTGCCATCGTAAGTATTGTCTGTGTGTGTTTTTTTTTTTGTACACTACCTATTTCTTTTGTTTCTTTTAGGGCGAGACTCGAGTCTCGAATTTATTCAAATAAACTGCGTACGCTGACGCCGCCAACGGTCGTTTGGTTTGGTTTTTTTTTTCGCTGTATGTATTTTTGTTTGTGGATTTACCAACTCACTCGCGAGGGCCAGACAGAATATTAAATAAATAATTTTGTGTGTATCTAATAGGTACGATGCCGCACAACTTAGGACGCGTAGCTACAGATATAAATACACTCGCGAGGGGTTCTTATATTTTTTTTTTTTTTCGTTCAATTAGACTCTTTCTTTTTTCTTCTTTTTTTTTTAACTTTCGCTTTGTCTATTCTTTTGCTTTCTAATTATTTAATATTTCTTTATCAGTGGGTAAAATCGCACTTCTGAATTTTAAGCTGAACTCCTTCTATCATTTGTAATTTCGTTTCTTTCGTAACTTTTAAATAAAACGCACCGTTCACTTTGCTAGTCAGAATTCAACTCTCTGCTTTTCGTTTATTGATCGTATATATTCCTACCTATCCGACAGCCAGCTTCCCCTCTTACATATTCCAGGTTACTTATTGTTCGTTTTCTCTTTTTTACTGCCACACTATTAGAAAGTTTTATGTTACGTTAAGCTTGAATGGAATCTCAAATTTTTCTTAACGAATCCAAAATATATTTTATAGCTACGGTTATCATCAGTCCTGGTATTTCCTGGAACAGTTCTCTATTTCAAAAGCTCATGTTTTAGTTTTTTTATTCGCACACCTCTTGTGACTATGGGTTTCCAACCATCCAAATTGGTATCTTATTTTTAAGCAAATCGTATCACAAAATTTATTTAAGGCTATTTATATGAATATAGATTTCAAAAAGCCAGTCCCTTTATAATCGCCACAAAGATATCTGCTACAAAAACAATATCATCTCTTATACCTACAATTATATTTGTAATCCCCCTGAAAGCATTCATTATTCATTTTCCACGACCTTCAACTCTCTTCAAAAATTAATTCAACTAATTTAAGAAAATTAAATTTAATTAACATGAGTCTTACATCAGAACATGGTAAATAAAATGCACGACTGGGTCGCACGTACTTGCTCTTATGTTCAAGACACTGCGAGTTTAAGAAAATGGCATATACAAACATGGAAATTATGAGAGAAAAATGTAGAGAAGCATGAAATACGACATTTGAATAAGCTAAAACAACTCTTTTGACAGTTTGAGGTGAAAAAAAGTATGCCATATTAATTCATGATGGAATATGATTGTATGGGAAAAAAAATTTTAAAATCGTTGGAGCGGTTTTTTTTTAAATTAATTTTGTATTTATAAAATTCTTAAAACATTTTTAAGAACAAATTTTGGTATGCAGATTTAAACTATATATTTATGTGTATATTAAAACAAAATTTGAAAAAAAATTGTCAACCCGTTTTTGAGATATCGAATTTTCAAAAAAAAAGTTTGAAACTTTTTTTAAAAATCCAAAAACTTTTTTTTTGAAAATTTTGATCTTATCTGAAATTTGTATATGAAAAAATTCATCTAAATCCGTTAAGCTGATAACGAGAAAACTCAAAATAAAAAAATACGTTCTACGACAGGTACTACTAATAGTTGCTATGTGTAAAATTTTATAATTTTTGACGATAGATCGTACTAATTTTAGTATATGAAAAAAGTTTAATCAAAATCGTAGGAGTCGTTTTCAAGCAAAAAAATATTTTCTTTTGCGGTTTTTTTAACTTTTGTATGGAAGGTACCGTTATTTTTTCATAAATGTAAAATTTTTTCTAAAAATATTTTAGAAAGTACTAAAAAAGTCTTAAATATCGAGTTTCAAAAAAATCGATCATTTTGTTTTCGAAATATTTGATTTTCAAAAAAAATTTTGAAACATTTTTTAAAAATCCAATAAACATTTGTTCAAAAATTTTGGTACACAAAACTATTTATATTTTTTGGAAGCTTCTGTGTAAAAAAAAATATTGAAATCGGTCGTACCGTTTTGAAGAAAATCAAAAATCAAAAAAATGGTTCTTTGGGAGGTACCATTAATAACCATTTTTGAAAAATGGTTTTCCACCCAAAGAAAGTCTTTACTAAAATAAATTTCTTGAATTTTTTTAAGAAAAGTTGTCGAGCCGTTTTTGAGAAAAATATGATTATGTAAATGTATGACAGGTACCGTTATTTTTGGTTCTAAAAAAAAAATGAAAAAAACATGTCGGCAGAATCACCAAAAACCACTTAGTACCAAGTTTGAAGAAAATCGATGGAGCTGTTTAGGCTGTAGACGAACAGACAGACAGACAGACAGACAGACAGAATTGTGCCACCCACTTTTTTTGTGTTCTCTATCATCGTAATATCATGTTTGATTGTTATCTCAAAATTTTATTTTTCACGAATCCAAAACTTGCCTTATAGTACCTATAATCGCAAGTAAAAAATTAATATGAAAATTGGATGAAAATAAAAATCTCAAAAAAATTAGGGAATTTTTTTTTCTTCATTTAGGCGATTGAGGCTTATCAAAATATAAAAATAACAATTTTTAGTATTTTTTTTTATTACCAAAAAGTGCCTCATACCTACAAAAATGCACTGATTTTTTTAAATCAAAATCGTTGGAGTGATTTATGAGATAAATAAGCTATTAATGGTTATGTCGTTATTTTTGAAACTAAAAAAAAAATTAAATTTCCCCTCTAAGAATTACAAAAAAAAAACTTAAGTTCATAATTTGAAGAAAATCGCTTCAGTTTTCAGTAGCTTAGGCTGTAGGTCGAGGTACAGACAGACAGAAAAAATTGTGCCATCCACTTTTTTGGTGTTCTCTATCATCGTTATGTCGTGGGTGATTGTTATCCCCAAATTTACTTTTTTTGCACGAATCCAAAACCTGCCATATACCAAGTAAAAATGAGAGTGTCATATGAAAATTACCTTCCATAAAAAATGTCAAGAAATTTGAAAATGTCTTGTATTGAAAAAAATGTGTAAATATTTTATGTTAAAATTGTTTAACTGCTGTCTGTCCAGTAATTCGTCAATAAAATTTTGGGGTATGATTCTTGAATATATTCTAAGACAAAAATCGTAAAGGATTAAAATTCTAGTAGGTACCTACCTTTCAATTTTTTTTTTTTTTGTTATTTCTCAAAAACTAAAAAAGATTTTTTACATTTGGTTTTCATTTGACTAAGAACAAATTGAGAAGGACATTGAACACTGAACACAAAAATGGCACTTCAATATGCAAAATATTGAAAAATATCAACTTGAAAAAAAGTTCACGCTTCTTTGTCAAACATTTTGACTTTGAAATTTTATTTCTCAAAAACTAATCTTTTGCGCCACTTGGTTTAAGAAAAAGATAAAAGAAAGCTTTCAAAAAAGTTATAGCACATTATTGTATGTGTTTTCGTTGATTTTAATATTTTTCTTGCAAATAAAGTCAATTTTTCAGAAATTGGGGAGGATACTTTTCCCTCTATACGATTTTTTTTAGAAATACTTTCGCATCTTATTTAAATGTAATTTGGAACAAAACAATTTATACGTTAGGTACTCATTTTTGTTGATTAGTAAGAATCAATAAAGGCATAACATAAATAATATTTTTGAAATATCGCTGTCGGTCCAAGATGTAAGGTTACTTAGACACATGCAACTTAAAATCCAATTATTAATTGAACCCACCAATTTTGAACAAAAACTTCCTCTTAAGTCCACTTTAAAATAATTATATAGCGATTGTATCACTTAAGCAAGACAATTAAAATTTAAAAAAAAAAACATCAAGTGTCATGTGTCAATAAAAAAAATAACAGGAGCCATAAAATAGTTTTGCACTATTAGTTCACTTAAAAAGTGTTTTACTGTGTGAATTGTCGATGTTTTAATTGCTTAAAGAAAACGCAAATCACTTTATTAACTGATATGCATCATTATTATATACTGTCCATTTTATTGGGCGCCATGTATTTATTAGGATCTAAGACAATCAAGGCAGATACACGCTATTAAAGTCTGGTCTGGATGGTAGCGTTGTATTTTAAGTGCCAATTTTACGTTTTATAGGTATTATAGCTTACACCAGACAAAATCGTCATTAAGAGTCAATTCTTTGATTAGGTTTCCTTTTCCATTTATAAATCCTTAAAACAAGGAATAATTGGTCGATACAAAAGTATCGCTCATTTGTTCCAAGACCGTCATAACTCAAAATTTGTCGTTTCGAAAATTGAAACTGAAAATTTCGATTTCTTGAAAAATATATGAAAAAACGACTGGTACTTCTACAAAAAATGGGTTCTTATTTGAAATTGAAAAGAGATATTGATGAATGATGTATGACAAAAAAAAAAAAAAAATTAAAATGTCATAGGTAGGTAGATAGTTTGTTCAAAATCATCAATTTTTGAGTTATGCCAGTCTTGTAGCAAATGAGCGATATGTATTCTAAAAACCTCAAAATTAAACTCAAAAATCGATTTTTCATTTTGAAAACATTTTTACTTTTTTATAGGTATTTCGAAAACAAAGTTTGTAAATTCATACGTATATGCTTTTACATTTTTCGGTATAAATAAATCTTACATAATAACATAAAATAGAGGGAAGCTGAGATGTTTCTAAATTTGCAATCACATAGATGGCACGTTATTGCCATTTTCATAAATTTAAATTAAAAATATGAAGGCATCAAATGATCAGAACAAACGAGATCAATGCCAAGAAGCATTATTCCCATTTTTAACTCCACATTGCAGACTATTAAGTTATGAAAAGATGTATTAAAAAAAAATTTGTCGGTAGATAATAATCATTGGCGCCAAACTTGAAATATTGTTTAAAGAATGAAAAATTCTCAACGTCATGGCTACTAAATCATAAATAATCTTGTTATACGATTAAACTATTATATATATGTATATAATAGAGATGGAAAGTATATGGAGATAATACCTAATTTAGGAAAAAGTTTATATGACTAAAGCATCTTGTTTGCCATTCATATGCTTATACAGATTACCAGAAAGATGAGCTTAAATTTGTAAAAAAAGATTTTGTTATAGTTAATATTATTCATCTCCTCATTAAGAGGTTCATTGAATGTACCTACATGTAGGTATCTATGTATAATTGTAGATTTATGTAGATTTACATCTAAGATCGCATATAATAAATGCCGCTTTCATCCTAACATGGCCAAGGCACTCGCTTTATATGCAAATTGGATCTTGTTTAGCGGGACAAGTTATAGCTGTCCCATCTTTTTTCTTTTTATCTTTGTATGAATTTATAAGTTGTGTTGCGAAGATTTGTCGGATAACCA
The DNA here is from genome assembly GCA_963921185.1 of Dasysyrphus tricinctus. Taxonomy (NCBI): domain Eukaryota; kingdom Metazoa; phylum Arthropoda; class Insecta; order Diptera; family Syrphidae; genus Dasysyrphus; species Dasysyrphus tricinctus. Next base: position 39,610 of record CAWUEQ010000133.1, read on the forward strand.
GTTGAACAAAAGTATCTCATGGATGATGCGAAGCTTTTTTTTTATTTTTTTCCCATCCGCTTTTTTGCCAATATGAATTTATTCTATTAGATGTAGTTTGTTTATGGTAAAACCAAAGTCAATCATTTAGTGTGAATAATGGTTACCAGTTTTGTAGATATTAAAATTCTTCCAACCGGTAGAATGTCATTTGATAATACATTCATTCAAATTGGGCGCCAAGAAAAACAAAAACCATTGCTGGATCGCACAATTAGTGGCTAGGCTTTGAAGACATAAAATACCCATCAGTTTGTAAATGCAATAATTAAGTAATTTATAGAAAAAAGTGTGATGAAAATACTTAAAACAATTAATTTTCTTAAGCTTGATTTTCATACAAAATTTATTATTTAATTTAAGATTTATGATTTATTATTTAAAAAATAATAACAACCTGCGTCCAAAATTTTAACAAATTCTTTTAAGTCAATAAATATAAATACATTTTTAGAAGAATAACTAAAATATACAATTTTGCTAAAAAAACTTTTAAACCCTATTTCTGTTACATATATATGAATTTTTCGCCAAAAACCTGAAACGTAGTTCTACTAAAATTGGTTAAAATAAGTTTGAAATTTATTCAAAATCTGTTGGGTCCATTTTTTAGAAAATTAAAAAAAAAACACACACAAATAGTAATAGTAATGGTAGGTAGCTGTTCGTATCGGTCTCGGAAACCAAAACGATACCGAGACGATACGTTAGTTTTGGGACCAAAATTTAATTAATTTTTCGATAGTATGTCGTTTAAGTATCGACAGAAAAATGGAGTTTTGTACATTTTTATTAATTACTAGCTGACCCAACAAACGTTGTCCTGCCATTTCAAATAAATCGAAAGTAAGTAGATAGATATGGAAAGTGAAATATTAATTTTGAATGTTAATTTTTTTTGCATCATAAACATAACAAATCAAACAAAAAATGGGAAAAAGTACATGCAATTTTTTTTTATTTCTCAAAAACTAAGAAAGATTTTTAGGTTTGGTTTAAGGTATTTGACTAAGAATTAATATAGGTATTGAATATCGAGCAAAAACAATGCATTAAATACGCAAGATTTTTAAAAATATCAACCTGAAAAATATTCACATTCTTTTCTTTTGACTTGAAATTTAATTTCTCAAAAACTATTGTTTTAAGCAATTTGACTAAAAAAAAAATAAACAAAAAAAATTAAACATCTACAATGTACATTATGTACATATGTGCTTTCGTTGATTTTTAATATTTTTGTTTCTTGCATTTAAGGTCAATTTTCCAAAAACTGCCTTGCCTCAGGAGAGGAGGTATGTACAATCGGGGGTGTCACTTTGAAATGGCAAAAAAAATATTGTTCAGATTTATACCTGCCAAAAATTGCATTAGAATCGAAGGATTAAGAATATATGAAAAATTTTTGAAATTAGATGTGTTTTGGCTCGCTAAACAACAGGGTTTATTTTCGAAAACTGTGTTTTGAGTACTTTTTCTGTCTTTTGCCTGGATATGGTTAATCTGAGCTGATTTAACTAATTTAAATTATTTTGCATAAAGTATACCAACAATTAAAAAGAAAAAAAAATTAAGGCAATACAAATTTGAATTAAAAATTCGAAATCGCTCAAAATTTTATTTTTATACAATTTTCAAGTGCGAGAGATATTAATAATTTTTTCTTCAATTAATTTTGACCTGTCCAAAAAACATGTTATAGGCTAATTTTATGTCACTTAAAAAGAAAATGACACTCAAATTTTTTTGTAAAGAAACATTTTCGAAATAACCATATCTAAAAATACATTAAAAACCGTTTTTTGCCATATCAATTTTTTTGCAATAATTTTTTTAAAATTTAGCTAACTAAATTTTTTTTAATTTTTTTCAAAAATCTATTTCGATGGTAAATTTTATTTTATACAAAAAAGGTTTTCAGAACTATCTCGAAATTTTGCTCCGTTTTCGAGTTATATGCAAAAAAACAAACAGGGTGCTTTTCCCCCCTCTCCAAAATGCACCCTCTCATTTAATTGCTTTACGTGGTTTTCTCATCTTCAATGACCCCTTTGAAGATTGTTAAAATAAAGTTCCATGAACGTCTTAGTTGCTCGTTGCCCTGTTTTTTAATCAATAGCCTAAGACAAACGTTTTTTGGTGTTCTTTTAAAGCTTTTTTAGCGAGCCAAAGCCAATAACTTAAACAAAAATTCCAAATTTAAGAATTTTATTTGAATATGTAAAGATGTATATAAAGTTAGCAGGATACTTTTGGAAATTCATACTAAAAACTATCCTTTTTGTATACCATATCTTTCAATGAAGGGCACAGATTTTTGTCATTACCAATATTAAGCACAAGCGGAAAAGTTTAATTTTTAAATTTCTTCCACCTTAACTCCTGTTGACCCTGTTTTTTTGTATTCTCCACCTGAATCTCTGTTTTCATTGATTTCGGGAAACTCAGCCGAATGGAAGCACTTTCTATTAAATATTTGAAAATACAATTTAAAATAAGCCACCGCATGGGATGGCAACTACCCGTTCTTGATACGTCTGTGAAGTTAGCAGGGCAACTTTCACCCACGCAATTGGGACCTTGGCAGGAATTTGCAGTTTTTTTGCATTTTTTTTGCATTTCTATTCCCGATTTTGCAGTTCGCCAAATAACGGTGTAATTTAGTGACCTGCTAACTTCACAGTGAAAATAGCAGGTCACATGGCGTATCTCAGGAACCAAACGTGCTAGGAACTTGTAGTAAGGCTCCAAATTTGCAGTTTTTTTGCATTTCAAGAATAGGCTAGGTCAGAATTTTGAAGTCCTTTTTTTAAAAAAAATTTCATACTGACCTGCTAACTTCACAGTAAAGTTAGCAGGTCACATGGTGTATCTCAGGAACCAAGCATGCTAGGAACTTGCAATAAGGCTCCAAATTTGCAGTTTTTTTGCATTTCAACGATAGGCTATGTTCAAAATTTGAAGTCCTCAATTTAAAAATTTCCCAAGTTTGACTTCAATATGAAGCAAGTAGGTCAAATCGTGTATCTTCACTTCACAGTGAAGTTAGCAGGTCAGTATGAAATTTTTTTAAAAAAAGGACTTCAAAATTCTGACCTAGCCTATTCTTGAAATGCAAAAAAAACTGCAAATTTGGAGCATTACTGCAAGTTCCTAGCATGCTTGGTTCGTGAGATACACGATGTGACCTACTTGCTTCATATTGAAGTCAAACTTGGGAAATTTTTAAATTGAGGACTTCAAATTTTGAACATAGCCTATCGTTGAAATGCAAAAAAACTGCAAATTTGGAGTCTTATTGCAAGTTCCTAGCATGCTTGGTTCCTGAGATACACCATGTGACCTGCTAACTGCACTGTGAAGTTAGCAGGTCAGTATGAAATTTTTTTTAAAAAAAGGACTTCAAAATTCTGACCTAGCCTATTCTTGAAATGCAAAAAAACTGCAAATTTGGAGCCTTACTACAAGTTCCTAGCACGTTTGGTTCCTGAGATACGCCATATGACCTGCTAACTTCACTGTGAAGTTAGCAGGTCACTAAATTACACCGTTATTTGGCGAACTGCAAAATCGGGAATAGAAATGCAAAAAAAATGCAAAAAAACTGCAAATTCCTGTCAAGGTCCCAATTGCGTGGGTGAAAGTTGCCCTGCTAACTTCACAGACGTGTTCTTGATGCTGGACATACATTTTTAGAAATATCTACTTCATGGGCGATGAACTAGCACATGTTGATCAACGATGATAATGGCAATTGTAGGTACGTGTTTACCCACAATATCCAATCATTTTTTGCTCCAGAAAGTACCTCAATTCGGCTGATTTACCTGAAAGCAATGAAAAGGGGTTCAGGTGGAGAATTTGAGAAATCAAACAACAGGGGTTCAGATGGAGGATGCAAATTTCAAAGCTTGTTATAACTTTCGCACTAGCGCAGATGTTCCGTTCTTAAATTTTTGAGAACCGACTACGTAATTTGCTTTTCGTTCTTCGTTTGTTTGAAAGCTTAGATCTATGACTTAATTTTATTTTATTTTCAATTTATCATTTAACATATTTATTATTTTATTTTATTTTATTTTTCTTTATTTTCTCTTATTTTATTTTATTCTATTTTATTTAATTTTATTTTATTTTATTTTATTTTATTTTATTTTATTTTATTTTATTTTATTTTATTTTATTTTATTTTATTTTATTTTATTTTATTTTATTTTATTTTATTTTATTTTTTTTATTTTATTATCTCAAACACTACAGTGTTTAATTTGAAATTGTGCATATTACTCGGCTGTTATCGGGGGTAGGAGGGTAAGAAATGCTTTAAGACCTATTATCATATCTACTAAATATACAAACAAAATTTCATAAAAATTGTTGGAGCCGTTTCGGAGGAGTTCGGTAACGCACATTTTTTGAAGGCTTGGTTTCTAGGAAACCAACGTTTGTATACATTTTTCAGACTTGGTTCTTTTTAGCTAGAGGAAGTGACTTTGTATATATATCTTAATTTATCGGAAACGGCTCAAACGATAATTTACCAATAACCTACTGAAAATAGTTGACCTTTTATCACGACTGACCTAGAGATCTTTTAGATGGTATACATTTCTTGTAAATGTCCCACAAATGAGGCGCCAGAAATTGTGCATGACCTTACAAGACCTTTGGAAACTTTGAATCTTGATTACAAGTTATCTATAGGGCTGACCAATTTCTAGGACTTGTTGAACTTTTCTGACCAATTACTCACCAATTAGATGGCATTATCTATTTTCAAATATGATTAAGAATAAAAACGTAAATAATTGAAAATTATTTTTGTTTTTGTTTTTGTGGACTCTTGAATTGAAATTCAAATTTTAAAGCCAGACCACGGGCCTTACCATCATATTTTTCTAGGCGTCTGAATTTAACCAAATTCCACTAGAGCATTATATAATTTACAGTGCTTTTGTGCTGTTTATTTTATAGATGTCGGTAACCATCGACTAAAAAACTATGCGTCTTGGAAGGGAACAACAATATCTAACTGATGAGCCCAATTGTTGTACCTGGGCGAAACGCATTTGGACTTAAGGTAGCAAAACTTTTAAATATTTTCAAATATTCCATATATGAGGTGTTACGTTTAATGACCAGCTGATTAAATTACACAGCTCTAAACAGAATGAATAAAAATATCGTTCATGCTAACTTTTGCGTAAGCTTATTGTACACAATTTGTAAACTTATGAACATTTTACCAAAAACAATTACTAACGGTACCTGCCATTTTTATTTTCCATTTCTCATTAACGACTTAACCGATTTGAATCAAAATTTGTATGTAAAAACTCCTTGAAAATGTCAAAAGCATACCAAAATTTTAAAAAAATTTAATTAAGAAATTTTTTTTTTTGTATGAAAATTCAATAGATACGTATTTCAAAAAATGGTTGATGAGTTTTTTTAAAACTAGATTTATAAAATGAATTTTAATAATTACTTAAAGTTGGCACACTTAATTTCTTTTTTTTTTAAATGTAACCTACCAACACTTTATATATAAAATATTAGTTTTTAAGAAAACATTTATAAAGATTTAATTTTATTTGCAACTAGCTGGCCCAGCCCGGCTCCGCCCGGGTAGACAAACATTTAACAAACAAATTAACAAAACAAAATTTTAAATATGTGTCCTCAAATTCCTGATAATCGAGATTCGACTATATTTTTATTTTTATTTTGTTAGAACCAAATTTCATGATTGATTGATTTCTTTTCAAACTAATTTGATTAATTTTTTTTTTACATAAAACAGATACCCAGGTGCGCCTCTGCACCTTTTTGGCAAAACACAAGACCAAATTAAAAAAAAATCACCAAAAACACTCTCAATACCAAAGATTACATGAAAAGAATCATCCAAATAGGTCAAGCAATTTTTGAGTTAAGGCGTGACAAAGGGAAATATTGATTCATTTTATGTATAGAATTAGTTTTAGCTTTTAGGGCTCAAAATTTAAAAAAATTAAAGTTTCGGTTGAACCCCATTTCGGATGAAAACTACTTTTTACTCCAAAATTTTTTCTGAAAAATACTGAGAGAAAAGTATATTTCACAATACCAAATTTAGGCCCCACTGTGCGCCGCCGCCGATATGCTGTTGTGTCCTATAAAATGCAAAAAAATTTATTTTAATAAAATGAAGATCAGCTTTGGATTTTTCGTAGTCCATTTAATTCAAGTCGTATTGATAGAAGTATGAAGGGAATAATATTGGTACAACAAACAGACTCTTTTCATTACTATTGCTGACGAAGTTTAGTAAAGGCTAATTTTCAATAAGACATTTTTAATATAATTTTTCCACATAATTTTTCCGGAATTTCACTGTTTTTCTAATATTTCAAAGATACCCCTTTTTTACATTTTTACCATTTAAACTACCCTAGGATACTCCACTACATGTACGTAAAGTCTCGTCAGAATCGTTTTGAAGATTATTGTGTTCAAACAGACAAATTTTTTAAAAATATTGCACTTATTTTTCTTAGCAAATAAACAATCACCTGAGCAACTTTTAACTATTCCCATATAAAAGACAAACACTACAATTTAATTCTTATTTAAATAAAACCTGGCAGCGTTTCAATCGCAATATTGCATGATTGTGGTTAAAGGCCGTCATAAGGCTGCAAGGTCGATGGCATGTAGTTTGAACGAATAAAAAAAGTAAGGTGGTTGTGGTTGTCACTTGTCAAACGGCCGTGGTTTCGCTGCCTTATTTATTGGTGGCATGCAGTTTTCACAGATCCGAACATTACGTTCACAATTTTTAATAGTTAAGACATTTTATCAAAATGTTCACCACTACTCAGAATATATAATTATTGTTTTAATTTAATTTTCTGACACTTTTAAAATTGATTATTTCTACTTGTTTATAATCATTTCCTGAATTATTTTTTTTTCGATAAAATTTTTCCATAATTTCATTCTTTTTCTTAAATTTTAAAGATACCGTTAACATTTTTACAATTAAAAGTAGCCCAGATTACTCCCAGAGTTGTACACTACATGTACGTAAAGTCCCATTACAACCTGTTCTGCTGTTTTGAAGGTTACCGCGGACAAACAGACAGACAGACAAAATTTTTTTAAATAATGCAGTTATGTTTCTTAGCAAGTAAACAACCACCTAAGCTCAAAAAGTTGAAATTATTTCAATATTAACGACAGACACTCCATTTTATTTATATGTATAGATATTAATATTTTTTCAAGTAATCTAATATTTTGATTTTGAAGACCAATTTCTGTTGTTTTCTCCACTCTCACAAATATGGAGCTATCTTGTTCCTGCTCCGGTTACTTCAACTACTTTCCAGATTATTTTTTCACATTTTATCGTTACCTAAAATCATTATACATTATTGAAGAACTATCATGCATCTTCAACGTCAAGCCAAATTAAAGCTTCGAACAATATCATTTTATTTCACGTCGTTTGGCAATCATGGTAAGACAGAAGGTATCTTCGAAACCTAAATGGATACATGAACTTTATCAATGAGAAAACATTAATTAACTGTGGAAAACTGTGGTGATGAAACGGCCGGCCACTACGCCACCATCGTCGTCGCGTCGGTCGTACAATCCAACTTGATCTATGGTCTTAATTACGCACCTGGCCAACATGCAATTCCAGAAGCGCCTCTTGTGGTAATTCATACGCAAATTATGAACTTATCGACGACGTCCCCAGGAAAAAATCAAGCCAAGTGGTTTTGCATTTAACAAATCGCTGTGAAAAGTAGGAAACAAGTTGAAGAAGCTTGTGGTTTTCTGTATGGCATATGATATTAAACGCAAATTAGTGGTTACATGTGTTCAGTTTTTTTTTGTATATCTATAATTAATTAAGTTATTTCTGATTATGATCCCACAAAAAAAAAAAAAAAATGATGCAGATTTAATTTTAATTTTGTGCCAAATACTAGATATACTTAAAACTATGTACCCATTAATTTTTCTTTTTCATTTATCTGGAAGTAATAATGCGGATGTTTTTCATCTGTGGATTGTTGGATAGAAATTTTCTCTTTGATGATGCAAACAGATTATGGAGAAAAGGAAAATTCATGCTAATTTATTATTTTCATATTTTGAGAGTTTATTTTTGAATAGCTATTAGTCTCTAAGAAATATTTTATGAGAAATGCATGTGTTTGTATGATGACCTAAGTTTATTTAAAGTCTTTTTTGAGATGTTGGCATTGAATCACTCAATTTTCTTCGAAGTTCTTGTTTCTTTGAAATTTAATGGAATCATAATGAAAAACAAACAGAAAATAGAAGCGTATACCTAATCATTCCTAACAATATATTTTGGTAGGTATTAGTCTACCAAGATGATTGTAATTAAAATATAGAATATAGGGCTATATCACACTTTCTTCTTGTTCTTATGGTGGAAATTATTAGTAAAGCCATTTCTGTCAACCAAAAATAAAATCGCTCATTCGAAATGTACCTTTACATTTAAAAAAAAATGAAAAAGACAGCATTATGCTTCTTCAATCAACTGATTTAACCATTTTCCTTCTCATGGGATCTAATCAAATTAACATTAGTATTAAAGGGCTGCTGATAGAATTAAAACATTAAAAGCCATTAAAATTCTCTTAAAACTATTTCGTATTTAAGTCAAACCGACCGACCGGCCCCTTGTTTACAAGTTAAAGGTTATTTCATTAGTTCTTCAAAAGTCCGCCTTAGCTGTAATTTTGTTCCGATTGTTCGATGCCATTCAACTATTATCCAGAATGGCATGGCAAGACAATGGCAGACCACAATGTGATGCCCCACGCAGATTCAATGATATTCTCGAATATAATATGTAGGTGGTTCCTTGCATGGAACCACCGACGATGATGAAGGACAATGATGGTGGATGATGCTTCGAATGAGCTTACAATCAATTGGAAGATGTTGTTGAATTGATTTTTCATCTCTCTCATCCACTGATTTTAGTGTATTATCATCAACAATCGAATGCCGCCATTGCCATCGTAATTGGAGTAGAAAACAGAGTGAAGAAGAATTAATTTGTTCAATAGTATTGTCTGGCATGATGGACTTGAAAAAAGAGAAGAAAAAAAGCACAATCGAAATCTTGCAACCGAATGCAAGACCAAAATATTATGAAGAATACCGAAATGAAAGAAATGCAGGAAATGCATTCTTGTGAATGAATCCAGAAGAAGTAGTGCTCTTGTATAATTGTAATTAAAAGGCTGCCTTTGATTTTCTCAAGCGTCATATGACAATATTTACACAAAAGTGTTTGGATTTAATGTAAAAAGAATTATTTTTTAATTAGTTTCTTAAAATTATTAATATCCATTCAATTCATACAAAATCAATATTGATTAAAATTTTGTTTTGAAAGAGGCCTCGACTTCCTTAAATAACAAAGTTGAAACCATCTTCGTAAAAGAATGCTTGCACAAAAAAACTGTCACTGTTTAAAGTTCTTAAGGAAAATTTTAGAATGGCTTATCTACTTAAATTTAGTTTGAAAAATCAAGCCTAAACTATGTTTCTAACATATTTTGATGAATCGAAGATAAAATTTTCAAGTTAAACACATTGCGGGTGGCAATGGTGCTCTGGATGTAATGCTTGACTGCTAACTAAGAGGTGTGGGTTCGAGCCTTATTTCAGGCAGCATTCTTTTCTATATTCTCCCAGCTTAACTGGACGCCACCCGTGAGATTTAATGAGATAATAAACACCTTGATCTCAATCCACTGTGCCAAATCTTTCCTATCCTCCTAATCTTTCTAACTAGTGCCGTGCATTTCAGGTTGCATTTAAAAAAAAGACTTCAGGTCTTACAGGCATATATGTAGTTAAAATTAAAAAAAAAAATATATATTCATGCACCTACCCAGCAGGATTTTAAAAGAATGCAATCTTTTGTGAATGCAATCATAAACAATCATTTATTGAATTCAATTAAAATATTACTTTCACTGACTGAAGTTTGAGACTGTGACTACCAATAACCATTCATTTGACCTTCATATGATTGCAATTCATTTGACCTGAATATGAATGCATTCATTTTTTCCTCCATTCAGGAAATTAATGTAAGGAATTAAAAGATTGTGGAATGAACGAAAAGAATGAAAATGAATGCAAATAATGCAAATGAATACAAAGAATGCAAAAAAATGCAATAAACGCATGCATTCTCAAATGATTACATTCAATTGATTGCTGTAAAATGAATGGAGGAAAAAATGATTTCAATCTTCTAAAGTCAAATGAATGGTGATTGCAGAATTTCCCAAAGTGAAGTCAATGAAGACAATATTTTGATTAGAGTCACAAAAGATTGCACTCACAAAATATTGCCTTCTTTTATAACCCTGTTACCCAGAATGAGTACGGAAAGGTGTAATTGCCCACCTAATTCTTACACAAACAAAAAAAATTGCTTGTTTGGTCATTAAAATTCAAAACAATTCTTCATTACTCCCAAACCATGTTAGACAGACTGTGTTCACTTGATCCCCAAAAGTGTCAATTTTTTTTTCTTTTTTGGAAAAGATTACCTTGTCCATCACTTTGTCTATGCTTTAACTATTTTTGACCACCAGCAATTTTTGAGGAAATCGATCATGAAGGATGGTGCGTAGAAAGAACGCTGCAACCAAAAAATGTATTTTTTCTAATTTGATTGATTCTTTCGATTCCCACGAACCCAACAAAGATTTTCTTTTTTCCTTCTGGTATTATAATTTAGATATGATTTCTGGCATATGACCGCAACGGCAGACAGTCTAAGCTGGAGTCCAATTTTCGATGACTTTTTCCAACATTTGTGGCCGTATATCGGCAATAGCGCGGCGAATGTTGTCCTCCAAGCAGTCAAGGTTTCGGGCTAATTGGCGTAGGGTAGCAACTTCACATATCCCCACAGAAACTAGTTAAGAGGCGTTGAATCGCATGATCTTGGAATCCAATTCACGGGTCCGTAACGTGGAAACTATGCGGTTACCAAAACTTCCCTACAGTAAATCAATTGTGGCACAAGCTGTGTGATATGTTGCACCGTCTTGTTGAAAAACAAAGTTCCTAAACGTCATTGGTCGTTCAATTGATGAACAAAAAGTCAGTAATAATGGCTCTATAGCGGTCACCATTGACTGTAACGTTCTGGCCAGCATCGTTTGTAGATTAAGAAGTACGGACCAATTATCCCACCAACCCATAAAACGCACTAAACAGTCAGTTTTTGTGGATGTAACGATACGATGTCTCAACATACACTTGAGGATTATCATCACTCCAAATATTGCAGTTTTGTTTATTAACGTATCCATTCAACCAAAAGTGCTTATAAAAATTGGGATTAACGATAGTCTTGTTTTGGGCCCATGTGGCGGACTTCGGAAGCGTTGTTCAGACATCCACATCAGTTTACTTATGTTGAAATGTCAAACCAAACTAAAAATAAATCAATTGACAGCTAACAAAATGGCCGCCAGTTAAAGTAGTGTTGCCAACTTAAAGAACTATACCTATAAAAAAAACACCATTTAGTTTTAAAAACATAATTACACAGGCTTACAAGGTTTTCGGCACGACTAAGTAAGAGTTGATTTAAGGGTAATTTTTTGTGTTGAACTGTTATCCGTTTTTCGCTCTCAGCTCGGGTTTTCGAGATATTACAGTTAGAAAGTGCAAAAAAACCCTTTTTTCGCCATTTTTGGGGTTGTAATTGTGTGACAAATTAACAACAATGGTCAAAAGAATTATATAACTAAAAATAATCGTTTTGCTCCAAAATCACTGAAATTTCATTAATCAACTTCGGAGACCAAAAATTTTATATTTGAAAACTGATTTCATAAAAAATACTATCTACTGATCCTAATGCTTCAGCTTTGACCTGAACCACAGTGGCAGGCGTTCTTTTGGCCCACCATTTTTCAGAATCGATTTCTAAGAGCTCAGAAAAATTAAAGGGTAAATGGTAATGTTTACAAAAATAAAATGGTTACTTTTGTGGGCCAAATGAGCACGAATCCTCTTTTTCGACGCAATAATACAAATAGTTTTGATCAAATAAATGTGAGACGTAGAACAGCTTGTATTTGTTGCATTTCAATCCTTACAATTACAGGTACGCATTCATGTCACCAGTCTTACGTGCCGTAAAAAAAGCTTTCATAACAATACTCAATTTTCAGTTTTGACCAGAAGCCTCAGGGAAAGTTTAGTTTGACTGTGACATTTTCAAGTTCTTAGAACTCGATTCATTTCTTATTACGACAATAGACACTCAGTTTTTTTTCCACTGGCCATGTGGTACTATGTGCACATATTCGCATTTAAAATTATTTATCTAAGCCTTCGAATTTCTGGTGCGTGATGCAACTTCACATTGCACACTCTGAGTCAGACCATGCTTTCAGTTGCAATGCAATCATTGCTCGATATATTCATTAAAAAATAATCTCCTTAATCTGCGATTTGGTAATCAAAAATTCCAAACGTTTTACGAATATGGGCAAGTAGTAGTGACACTTCATTACTATTTAAAATTTGTCATCTTTTTTGAATATGGGTCTTTGTTTGATCAATAGGTCGTGTGTCATAGCTAACTGCCTGTCTGAAATCTCAAAACAATTAATTTCGAACCACATTACTGGGGCTTTGTTGAAATTGCAACCATCAGTTGTGGTATTTTTTTTTTTTTGCTAAGCCGCGACTCTTAAGTCTCAGGGTCCCACGGAACTCGCAATGTGCGCAACTAATCCGCCGCCGTTCCGCACAGCTGATACTTCACCTCTTTTTTTGGGTAGGTCAGTATGACTGGAGCTCGCAAATATATATATGTCACAGTTCTCAGCCTATGTTTATTCAAACCTCAAAGCCTCATTGAAAAATCGTGAATAAATGTGGGCTTACAAGTTACAAAATAGAAACGACGAACACCGCCACCACCGCCGCCGACGGGAACTTGCGAAAAACCCAACTGTGTGTTGTCCTCAATTTGAACTTGGATACCAATAGATTGAGCCATAAAGCACACAATGGAGAACTCGCCGCATGCAAATTCAAAGCCAATGACTTATTAATCCACGATCTGTGTTGACTATTCATTTTCTCAATATTTTCGTGTGGCACGTTCCAGTCTTTATTTTTTTTAAGGTGATTCATCGAAAGTTGTGTGCATCTTCGCGGCTATAACAACTATTAGTAGAACTACAAACCAGTGTGTTGCAAACAGCTAAACTGCATGTAGTTATGATGCATGCATGACATGAATAAAATGATTCATTTTGAATTCAAATAAATCAGAATTTGCATTGGGACAAGATAATCCCATTGACAGAATTACTATCGCTTGACAAAAAAAAAATAATGCAAAACATCGAATTCGTGCCAAAAAGCACGTGGTAAGGAATAGCTATATTCAGAGACAACTTACTCATATAATATCTATAAGTCTCAAGCAAGATACATTTCACGGTGTGGCGGCAGCGTTTTTATGGACCTCAACGCGCCGGTGTCGAATCCATATGTTTACATTCGGTGTCGTTGACTTTGGACATAGAAACACGCAAGGCAAATAATGTTGAACTTCTTTTGGTCATCTGGATGCGATGTTTTTTTCCCAAGAGCTTTCATGGTTGTTTCATTCATAAAAGCTTTCTTCGATAAAGTAGCAGACATGCAGAACTAGTATTAAATATTGTTGAAAATATTTTTGTAACTAGGTGCATTGCATATAAAAAAATTAAGATCTGAAGATGCTTAGTTAGATAGGTACCGAAAAGTTGTAGTAGGAACTGACAATTTGTAGTAGGTACTGACAATGTGTAGATTAGGTAGGAACCGACAATTTGCCCACGTTGTAGTATTTTTATCTGAATTCAATGTATTTTTGGTTGCTAAGAATTTATTCAGAAAATTTCTGGTTTTAATTTAAAATAAAAAAGCCATGCGAAAGTTATTTTCTGAATTTTATTTGCAAGAACAAGATTGTGGTCCATACTCCATAATACCTGTCTTACATTTTTATATTTTCATCCCTCACAGTTCCTAGTAACAGTTTTGTAATCATTATCATTTTAAAGATGAAAATGTTCTACAAACTATCTGCATAATCCATATCGTTCGTGTAAAGCAAGCTCTATTATCATAATCGTATTTTAATTTGAATAATAAGAGGGTGCATTTTCTTTTGACATAACCGCCATTAAAATGATACAAAAAAAATAATTAAAATAGTTCTGAATCAACTGAATTTATAATAAAATAGCAAATATGTAAGTTGCATTATGCATTATCTAAATGGCGCCAGTATATAAATTCACTGCTACCAAAACAGCAGTGTACAGTATTCCTAATAACACTGTCTCATTGCAATTGTAATTATTTCATTTAATAGATACCACGTTTGTATCTACAACAAAACAAAATCTCGACTTCCAAGCACACGACTAAATAAATTATACTTTCAAAACTTCTCAAATACAGTTGACAGTTTGTGTGTGACATGTATTAAAATCGTTTCGTTACAATTTTGACAGTTTGTGATCCATACTTTGACATTTTGAGGACTTGTTTAGTTGAAAAATTTAATTTCTAGAATTCTTTAGATTTTCTTTAATCAGCCGAAAAATACTAACCCTGAACATTTTAATTGAATGTTATTTATTATTTATAACGAACATTTACCAGTGCAAATGGTGTGGTGAAAAGGAGGTGTTCGGTGAATGGTTGAAACTATGATTTATAGCTGAAGGTTAAACAATTGAAATCGTGAAAAATGTATTGAAGTTTTTTGAGACTTGTATGTTCAATTTACATAATGTACATTAAATGCATATTTACATTATGACAACTAGAAAGTATGTATTTGAGAAAATTTATGAGTAGTTTTTTACAAAGTAATATTTTTATAAGCACATTTCATAGTTAGATAAGGCAAGGCTTTTGTCAAAAGTGAAAATGTATGTTATTAACGTATGGTTTTTTCCAGAGCTAGGGGATGCAAATATCCCTCTTGACTTCCTCCGCTTGCTTTTGCTAAGTTTTCAAGGGTAAGGATCTACAAAGCAAGGCTAAGAAGTTCCGTAGATGGTTGAGCTGCAAAACCTATATATTATACCTCGTGGTATAATGGTTTATGCGTGGGACTGTCATGTCGATGGTCTGGGTTCGATTCCCATCAGTCGCTACCACCTTAAATCAGAGAATGCTTTTTTGTGAGGTACTGCCTCTTACGAGGAACTGACTGACTGAATATCCATTTTCATGAATAAATGCTTCTTTCGGTAAAAAATTGTAGGTCTCCTCCATTCCTGCAAAGAAATGGTTATGAAATGTAAATCACTAGGCCCTCAAGCTGTCCTGACACCAAATTTATTTATTTATTTAATTGGTGGTGATGGAAAGGTACCTACCGTTATTTTTTGCTAAAAGTAAAATGTTTTCCTAAAATATTCTAAAAAAGTTATAACATCTCTTAGTTCTTAAGTTTAAAAAAAATAGACCTTACTGTTTTCGAAATATGTTTTAGTTTTGAAAAAAAATGGGATTTTTTTTTTAATCCAAAAATAATTTTAGTTTTTGTACAGAACTATTTTTGTATTTTTATTAGAAACTTCAGACAAAAAGAAATTCCCAGTCATATTGTATTTTTACCATTTGTTCGCTACTCTATGTTTTCGGAGGTGCTGAATCCGAATCTGAAGTTTGCCAACAAAATTTCTGACGCAACATGGAAAAAAATGCAAAAAATTATGCAAAAATTAATTTTTTGGGAGTTTTTCACTAATGGCTTGAAAACTACCAACTATTCAAAAATTACATCAAAGTACCATTGAAAGTAAACACAATTTGGAATAAATTCCTATCCAAGGTTTTTTTCTGCGACAATCCATTTGGGCTCAAGCGCTAGTCAAAAATTGACGTATTTTTACTGTTTTCGAAAATCCACTCGAAAGCTCTAAGAAATTAATTTGTGTGACAAAATTTGAATTTTTGTCAGTAACATGAACCAAAATATATTTTTCTGATGTTCTTTGATGCGCTGAGTTCGAATATGGCCTTCAAATTGCTCTATCACGTCACGTTTTTAAGATATTTGAATCTAAAAATTAAAAAAATGCATTTTGTATACAAATTTGGGGTTATTTTTTTTTCTCGAGGTAATTTTTTTTCGGTTGGTGGTTGGATGTTGTAGGAACTGGGGGCCTCGAGCTGTATCTTTTCCTACACATCAAGTGCTTACAATACCTCCAAGTTGGTAGCCGCCGGATACTGGTCTTGACTTTATGCCAGGACTTGCTAAACTTGTAAGTGCGAATGTTGATCAAGGAAAGAATTGCAACATTAAACCCATGGCCCTACAGATTGGAGGTTAGTGCGTTGGGCTAACGACCCGGCCACAGTAAAAAAGCCAATTGTTATGAGAGAGACGCAAGAAGCCTCGGATAACGACCCCCCTCAAATGGCAACCAGACCCGGAACGAAAATGGACTATGATCTACGAGTATGCACCTGGAATGTAAGGACACTCTACACACCAGGTGCTACTCAAAAACTTGAATCTGTCCTCTCGCGGTACAAGGCAGACATTACCGCGATCCAGGAGATACGATGGATAGGATCAGGTATAACGAAAAGAAAAGATTGCGACATTTATTACAGCTGTCACCAAAGACTGCACATGCTAGGATGCGGATTCGTCGTGGGAAATCGACTCAGATCAAAAGTCATCGATTTTAAGCCGATAAGCGATCGCCTGGCTGTGATCCGCATCAAAGCTACCTTCCAAAACATCAGCCTAATATGTGCACACGCCCCTACCGATGAAGCTGAGGAGTCTAACAAGGAGGAGTTTTACGACCTTCTGGACGGAGCCTACGGAGCCTGTCCGGAGTACGATGTCAAAGTCGTGCTCGGAGACTTCAATGCTAAAGTCGGAAAGGAAAACATCTTTGGCGGATTAGTTGGAAAGCACAGCCTCCACGAAACGACAACAGACAACGGCTTCCGACTAATCGACTTTGCTGCAGCTCGTAATACGGTGATAAGTAGCACTAGGTTCCCCAGGCGAAGGATACACACAGCAACCTGGCGATCTCCAGATGGTCGAACGGCCAACCAAATCGATCACGTGCTAATTGGCGCAAGGTACGCATCGAACATCTTGGACGTGCGAACTTTCCGAGGTGCAAACGTGGACCCTGACCACTTTCTTGTTGTGACAAAGTTCAGAGCCCGACTGTCCAACGAAAAGAAAACGAAGACCGCCCAAAGAAAGAAGTTCAACATCGCATGCCTTAGCACATCTGAGAAAGCCAGAGACTACAGTGAGCAATTGACCGGGAAACTCTCTGCCGTACACCCAGCCACAAGCGTCAACAACCAGTGGAACCAGTATCGCGACATTATTAAAGAGACAGCCGAGACCACCATAGGCTATCAACCACCCAGAAAAAAGAACCCGTGGTATGATGATGAATGCGCGCTATTGAAGCAGGAGACGGAAAATGCACGAATGCAAATGCTGCAACGGAAAACAAGAGCAGCAAGAGAGGAGTACCGTGAAAAGAGAAGGAAAGAGAAAAAAACCCTGCGTAGAAAGAAAAGAGCATCCGCAGCCTCTCAGCTCAAGTATCTCGAAGAGTCCAGCACCGCCACCAACACCCGCCGGTTCTACAAAACAGCCAAGCAACTGGCATCTGGTTATAGGACTGGCACGCAAGCTCTTCGAAACAGCGAAGGGAACCTAGTCACCGAAGCACAGGGAATTGTAGACGTGTTTAAGCAGCATTTCCAGCAGATGCTTAATGGGCATTATGTAGAGGAGGCAATAGAGGAACAAAGAAGCATTAGACCAGTCAATGAAGATCCAGTCCCAGCACCCAGTACTGAAGAGGTTAAGAAAACCATCCACAAGCTTAAGAACAACAAATCCGCCGGCTCGGATGGCCTACCAGCGGAACTCTTCAAGTATGGAGGAGATGTTCTGGTAGGGTGCATGCACCAGCTCATCAACCAAGTTTGGGAGGAGGAAAGTATGCCCGACGACTGGTCAAATAGCTCCATATGCCCAATCTACAAAAAAGGCGATCCTATGTCCTGCAAGAACTACAGAGGCATATCCCTGCTTAATGTTGCCTACAAGATCCTATCCAACGTACTATGTGAGCGTCTAAAACCTTTCTGCAACACTATGATCGGCACGTACCAGTGTGGCTTCAGGCCAGGCAGATCAACGATAGACCAAATCTTCACATTGAGGCAAATCCTGGAAAAGACCAACGAATTTCAAGTCGAGACCCACCACCTATTCATCGACTTCAAAGCCGCATATGATAGCATAAGTCGCCAAGAGCTTCTATTGGCGATGTCGGAACTCGGGATCCCGAAAAAACTGATCCAGCTATGCCGCATGACGTTACAAAATACGCGGTGCAACGTGCAAATGGGTAACAGCTCATCCGAGTTATTCCAGACGTGTACAGGGTTCAGACAAGGAGATGCGCTATCATGTGATTTCTTCAACCTAGTCCTGGAGCAGATAGTGCGCAAGAGTGGTGTTAACATGGAAGGCACTATCTTTAACAGGTCTTCTCAACTGCTTGGTTATGCGGACGACATCGACATCATCGGCCGTTCCAAGAGAGCTGTACTTGAAGCATTCACAGCTATTGATGAACAGGCGAAACGCGTTGGTCTTGAAGTGAATGAGGACAAAACAAAGTACATGCTATCAACAAACAAAGCCTCATCTGTCCATCGCCTAGGACAAAACGTCACTGTTGGTAGCAGTAATTTCGAGGTAGTCAAGGAGTTCACCTACCTCGGAACAAACATCAATCCCACGAACGACACCTTAGTGGAAATCCGACGAAGAATTACCCTAGCGAACCGCTACTACTTCGGTTTGGCCAAACAAATGGGTTCAAAACTCCTTTCTCGAAAGACAAAGTGCACGCTATACAAAACTCTAATTTTACCAGTTCTACTCTACGGTGCCGAGTGCTGGACGATAAGTAAAAAAGGGGAATTGATCCTGGGCACTTTCGAGCGAAAAATTCTACGGCGGATATTTGGTCCTATATGCGAAGAGGGCGATTGGAGGAGAAGATTCAATCGTGAACTGTACGAGCTGTACCAAGATGTGGATGTAGTCCAAAGAGCCAAAACACGTCGACTACATTGGCTCGGCCACATCGAGCGAATGGACAACAACGCTCCAGCCAAGAAAATCTTCGAATCCCAGCCCCCAGGTTCGAGACGACCAGGAAGACCGAACCTCCGCTATAGGGACCAGGCGGTCACAGACGCAAGAGCGCTTGGTCTCGACGACTGGAGGGAGCGTGCGAGGGACCGCAACCGATGGAAGACCGCAATATCTCAGGCAGAGACCCTTCATGGATCGGGAGCCGGATAAGTAAGTAAGTAAGTAATTTTTTTTCGAAAAAAATGTTAATGGTCATTCTGAAGTATGAATATTTTAATTCTAAACTTTTTTCGGATTTTTCAAATACCTCCATTCGTCTTCGA
Source organism: Dasysyrphus tricinctus (assembly GCA_963921185.1). Classification (NCBI taxonomy): domain Eukaryota; kingdom Metazoa; phylum Arthropoda; class Insecta; order Diptera; family Syrphidae; genus Dasysyrphus; species Dasysyrphus tricinctus. Next base: position 59,239 of record CAWUEQ010000133.1, read on the forward strand.
GAAATCGTTGGTTTTTGTCTTACTACCTAATTCGAAAAATCCCACAATTTGCCCTTTTGAGCACAAATTGACTGGATTTTTCAAATTAGGTACTAGTAAGACGAAAACCAACGATTTCTTGAAGACGGTATTTGATGGATTTAAAAAGAATTTTGAAGTAAAATGTTTTCATACTTCAAAATAGCCATAAATATTTTTTGAAAGAAAATACCTTGAGAAAAAAATATAACTTCAATTTGCATTAGAAATGCATTTTTTAAATCTTTAGATTCGAATATCTTAAAAACTTTACATGCTAGAATAATAAGAATAATAACAAGGCCAAATTTGAACTCAGCACATCAAAGGCCATCAGAAAAATATATTTTTGTTCATGTTACAAATAAAAGTATAAATTTTGTCACACAAAGTAATTTCTAAGCGCTTTCGAGTGGATTTTCTAAAACAGTAAAAATACATCAATTTTTGACTAGCGCTTGAGTCCAAATGGGCTGTTGTAGAAAAAAACCTTGAATAGATATTTATTGGAAATTGTGTATACGTTTAATGTTACAGTGATGTAGTTTTCGAATAGTTGGTAGTTTTCGAGCCATTAGTAAAAAACTTCCAAGAAATGCATTTTTGCATCATGTTTTTGCGTTTTGTTCCATGTTGCATCACGAAATTTTGTTGGCGAACCTCAGATTCGGATTCAGCACCCCCGAAAACATAAATGAGGGAACAAATCAAAACTACCCCACAATTTGCTCGCAAAGAGCCTTTTTGAGCACAAATTGACTGGACTACTTTGAGATAAACCAATTTTGAAAAATGACTAAAAAGTAGCCTTTACTATAAGTGATTTATTGGATTTTTTTAAAGAAAAGTTGTGGAGAAAAATACGATTAAGTAAAATTGCAGCAAAAAATGTGTACTGCAGGTACATACCATTATTTTTGGTTCTTAAAAAGATATGAAAAATAAATATGTGGGGGAAAAGCAAAAAACGCTATGTAGGTACCCAGTTTGAAGAAACTCGTTTCAAAAGCTTAGGCTGAGCTCAGCAGACAGACTGACAGATAGATAAACATATAGATATACAAATAGACAGACAGACAAACCAAATTAATGTATTGGTTTTTGTGCTCTTAACATAGCACGATGTTAAAGAAAAAGTAATACAAAATTAAGTATACGCCCAAGTGTGCATTCAACTTCCTTAATTGAATGTATTTCTTTTCTTTTTATATCCTCTGTATTAATGTTTTTATTTGAGTTATGAATTGAATTTTATAATTTTATTTTTTTCATTTCAGAGATACCGTTAAGTTGTATTCATATTATAATTAATGTGAAGTACCGTGACTATTCCTCTTCGCCTTTTTAAGTGAACCGTTTGGCAGATTTTCTTGAGTCTTTGACGATAAGATTTAAAATAAATTAAATAGTTCAAGAGAATTAAGAAACTGGACCGGGTTGCTGACTGCTTGTTCCTAGTCAGTGATTGTGTCAGTAAACTTTGTTAGTCTGAACAGTCCCAGGTAAGTTTTCTTGAATTATCGTGTTAAGGTTGGTGACTTGGCCATTTCATGCAGTTAAAAATGGTAAAAAATGGAGACGTTTTGCTGACGTTCTATGCCCCAGCTGGGGTTACATGACAGAATGATGAAAAATGGTCTTCCTTAAAGTCATTGATGATTTCCATAGATGACATCATTGGCTGACTGAAAAAAGATGCAAAAGTGATCAGGAAACCTAATTGGGAAGATGTTCCCCTTGATCGTGGAGAATATTTTGTATCCAATTTTTATACAAACAGCTTTGAAAAGTATTTTAAATCCGCATAATTTGCCTGTTACTAGAGGTATTACTGCAATTTCATCTCCTTAACTTTCAATTCTCCTCTTGTAACGCCTAATTTAGTTATCTACTATTATTGTTATGACGTATTTAAAAATGCATCTGCAACAAAAACTGAATTCTACTTTTTATATCCGATTATATACTTGCTTAACCATAAAAAATAATAGTTGTACTGTCATTCTGTGTTAATAAGTTATAAACAAATTTATATGGACAACGTATTTTTGTATTCCCATGTGGCCCGATATTGTACCTTTTCAAAAAAAAGAAAAAATACATTTTTGTTTGCTTGAAAGAATTAAACAAATGCATTTTATAAAGTAATTAGCAACTTACACAATTTAGCCCATGTTATCCTCAATCATGTACCTACCCTATTAAAATACTTAAAAATTAAAATGCAATTAATGATTTTAACAAGCCACAAAACACTTCTTAACACTGGTAAAATGAAATTGTTTTTTTAAAAACTATGAGGAGAGTAATACTCCAGTTATACATACATACACACGTGCATGCATACATAGACATACATTAAACTAGAGAAATAAGTGTTGATAGAAAAAAGCAATTCAAATTAAATTTACTGGGACTCAAGTGAAATATTTATAAAAAAATTCTTGTTATATAAATTCTTTTTTTTCGAAATTGGATATACAATGCTTATGCGAACAAAAATTAGGTAACAATTTCCCTTTATTGCTTGAAATTTAAAAATAGTAGGTTTATACATTGGCTAAAAGAGTTTTTCTAAACAATTAAACCAGTATGGTTTGAGTCTATGATACATACTATATCGTAAATACAAATACACAGTTATAATCTCGTAAGGAGAAATAAATTTGTTTTGACTATTGAGTGGATACAAAATGATGAGTCGAAATAACTTTGAGTTCTTTACAGTAAGAATATTGAAAAACAGACTCGTTATTTTAAATGAAATTTAAAAGTTAATTGCAAATAGTTGTTTTTAATATGGAATTTGATAAAATAAGCTGCGAAAACAAGAACTATTTTTAAAATAACTTTTGTAGGTTTAGAAAAGAATTGAGTATTCACTTTATTGATCACAAGGATCTGGATCTAGATTAACTTTTGACACGTGTTACAAAAACAATTTTGAAAGTTTTCCATTATGTATTTTGTTTTTAAAAGTTAATCCAGATCCCGATAACAAAAAAATCACGCCTAATATGGAATATTTAGATACATAGTTAAGTTGTACATGTATTGCTCAGAAGTTTTATTAATGTTTCAGTAGAAAATCAAAATATTTTTTCATTCTTTAATAAAGGGTTTTCCAAAATATGAACCAGTAGATTTTGAAATGGAATTAACGGTGCGTGAGGAACTCAAAAAAATTTATTTTATTGTAAATGGTCCATGTTTAGTATATTGTTAACGTGCAAATCGTGCATCGGTTCATTTAGGAATATGAGCAGGCAAAATCAAAAATTAGTTCTATCTAAGTTAATAATATATGCCATTATGTATGCTGAATGGAATATGCCATTATCTAAAAACTGTCGGTCGTGGCTTCACACGATGACACGAGATTCAAAACGTCTGATTTTTAAATACTGCTACATTAGAAAACCTCACAAAAAACTCTAATGGAGTCTAATCATACAACCTCTGCGTAAAATTAATCGTTTCATACTTTTTTTCCATCATTTGCATGTGCTGCTTGGTGTTGGAACTCACAATGGTGCCTTGCCATCAATTTCTGAATGATAAACAAATAGAAGGGATAGTCTTTAAATGAAAAATAAGTAAACATAAGGAAAAAGAGATGGGTTTATAGAACTATTTTCCCACAAACCCGCATCGTTTTATTTTCACGAGGTGAACCATGCGGGTTATGACAGATAATGAAATATGGCTAGCGAAAAATCAAAAGAAAATGTGAAAAAGTCTTGAGAAAAACTTAGTTCCTCGTCTGAAAAGGGGCTAGTACAAAATTAACCTCACAAAATACCAGTTATTCAATACAAAAACCAACTAGTTGAGACACTGTCAAACAGTTAGTGAAGACACATTTTTGAAACACTAGCTCTCAAACTTTTGAATACCTGAACGCACTCATTTAAACAAAACAAGATTCTCCCAAGGTGTCTCTGCTTCTGCTCTGCTTTCAGAATTAGATTTCCCAAATAAAAACTATTGAGTCTATATCCATTATATATAAATTCTATAGTATTCTCATGACGAAAAAAAGCTTAGTATTCTCATGACGAAAAAAAGCTCGTGGCCATCTATGCGTCCAAATGTAATACTAATTTTTGTTAAGGGATCTCGGTAAGGCGATCACAGCGAACCTATCGACCAAATGTCTACCTACAAAATCGTGTTTCATGAGAATACTATAGATTGGATATACAATGCTATATCGTTGGTTCAAAGGTAAAACTCAGTGCAGAAAAAAATGTTCAAGAAAATGAGAATGATAAGCATTTTTTTTTTTAAATTAAAAAAGTCTCATCTTGCACGATTTTTATAAGGACATTGAAAGGTATGCCCGGGAAATTTATTTAAAAATTTGAGTAACGTGACTTTTTAGCTTTAAAAAGTTTGTTTCAATCTAATTTACTTTAATAGCGTAATTTGTGAGTTAGTTAATTTAACGTTTGAACCGACGCACGATATGTATACACTATAAAATGATTTTTATGGTTTCCTTGTCCTCGAAGATATTTGAAAGACTGTAACAAATATAACTCTAAGTTTGAATTGAAGCTTTACAGCTTTAGAATTAATTAATTCTAAACATTGATAAAAATTTTGAAAGGAAATCGCATCGGTGTAATAGCTGTAAGGAACCATTTATTCAAACTTTATGTTAAGAGCCATTTTGTTGGTTTTTTTGTTTTATGTGCGTTTAATCTTTCTAAACAATCAGAATATTCAGAATGAATATTCTTAATTCAACGAAATATTTTGAATAAACCTAATTGTTCATTCCAGAATATTTGGAATTCATTCTTTTTATTACATGTGAAAGGTGGAAAAAAAGGAATAAGATGCGTTCAGTGCAATTTTTCACTTTTTTTTTCTTATTTATGGTAAATTTGCACTGGTGTTATTTGCTCGAAAACGATTTAAAAAACACAAAAAAAGTTTTCACACTACATTGGTATGAGCTTAATGTAATTTTGTATTAATTTTGCATTTAAGAATAAATACATAATTAAGCTTTAAAAATAATATATTTGGATTTTGACTGAATTTCTTTGACATATCAGTGAATAAATAATTGCTATATATTCCTTATTTGTTACAGAAACTTATTCATTTTCCATCGTGGATATTTTGAATACAAATTTTTTTTCTTAATTCCTATTCTGGAATGAGTTCAGAAAATAATCTCATTATTTATTTTTATAGTAGGAACAAATAATCTATAACCATTGTATATAAACTCTATAGTATTCTTATGAAGCCAAAAAGCTCGTGGCCATCTAGTGTCCAAACGTAATCCTAATTTTTGTTAAGAGATTTCGGTAAGGCGATCACAGCGAACCTCTCGACCAAATGTAAACCTACAAAATCGCAATGCTATAACTACATTTTATCCACATACTAATTCACAATAGCAGCTTACCGCTATAATTATGGCTTGGTAAATATGAAGTTCAAGCACAAACCCAAATCTGTAATTAACTGTGCCTGAACGCATCCATTCAAATAATATCAAAATTGATAATAGATGACGCAGTCTGTTTCCTCCAAAGTTTGAATTTTCTGTTTAAGAGTGTTCCGAACTGAACAAAACCAGTCATTTGCTAACTTTTTTTTTTGCATATATAAGACCGTTTTTTTTCACTTTCATCAGATCCTTTGTTTTATAAAACTTTGCATTTTTACTAATTGGTCACTAGTAGGCGTATTATTTTATTAAAATTTTTTTTTCTAAAAGTAACTGATTTTAACTTCTAAATTTACATAAATTTTCTGTCAAAAAGTGCATTTTAAGAATTAAAAATTTCAATATCAAATGATACAAATATGATTACATAATTAATGAAAATCATGAAAAATATATTGAACTTATACCCACTGCAAAAAAAATTGTCAAAAAAATACCGTTAGGTATAAAAAATTGACTGTCAAAAATGGGTTTTTTCAAAATTCACAAGCATTTTTATTTTGCATTATTAAAATTTTTACTAGGTACAAAATTCAAAATTTTCTCCAATAGTGGCATAATAAAAATATGGAATTTTATGTTATTAAACATTTTTTTGCAAAAAATGCTATAGTGTAGGCTACATTTGCTTTGGAAAACAGCCATTTTAGCCATTTTCTCGATTTCTTAGAGGCTTTTACCGAAATCTAGAGCACAAAATTATATTTTTTTTCCAATGATGGCATAGAGAATAAGTATATCTGTCCATAGACACCTTAATCGCTTTGATCGGACAAGTACACGCTTCGCAATCTTATTCATGAAACCACCATTTCAGTCCGGAACACTCTTAAAAGCAAGAATCAAAAAAGTAGAAGCATTATGGAACTATTGCGATAGTGAATGAAATCTTATTGGAAACTGAAATCTGAAAGTTCTTTGGTTATGTAGGTATACGAGATAGATGGATTTAAAGTGGTACATTTTGTTTTAAATCAGAAGAAATAAAATACGAGTAAGTACATCAAAACATTGATATTACAAGAGAAAAATATATACGTCGTATGATTTCTTGAACAAAAATTCGTTTATGCATTAAAAACGTATTTGGAGCGGTTTTTATTTTTTTCTGATACGTACAAAATATGTGAATGTGTACGTACATAACGGTGGTCGTTTTATGATTTTATTTTTAGTTTTATATTTGGATGGGCCCAAACCACTTCTAAATGAAAAACATAAATTCCCTAATTTTTCAGATTTTTATTTTCATCCCCATCATATTAAATCCCCAATTTTTACTTGCGATACGATGGCAAGTTATGCATTCGTAAGAAAATTGAACTCGAGATTTCGATCAGACTTGTCATTGCGATGATAGAAAAGACGAAAAAAGTGGGTGTCACAATTCTGTCTGTCTGTCTGTTCGGCTACTGCCTAAACGGCTTGATCGACTTTCTCAAAACTTGGTACATTGTATTTGGTGATTATGCCCACACGTTTTCTTCAGTTTTAGATACAAATGATTTAAGTAATTTGTTATATACAGAAACTTTAAGAAATATAATTCAAAGTTAAAAGTTCAAGTGAATTATATATTCGGTCACTCTACTTAAACAGAAGAATTTCTTTTCAAATTTTCTTCATATTCAATTATTTAAGAAATATAAACAGTTTTTTCTACCTTTTAATTTTTTTTTTTTTGATTTTTAAAAAATGTTCAATTCTTTTTTTGGAAATCAAATACATACATACATATTTTGAAAAACATTTGATCGATTTTTAAACTCGTTTTTAAAAATTTCAAAAGAGTAGTTTAAGAACAAATTGAAAGAATAACGGTACCTTCCATTCAAATAAAAAAAACGTTAAGGAAAATATTTTTTTTACTTAAAAACAGCTCCTTTGATTTTGATTAAGCTTTTTCTGTATTTTAAAATTAGTGGGATCTACTGCCAAAAATTATGAAAATTTACAAATTTTCTCATAGATATTTTTTTTTTTAATTTTCTCATTATCAGATGAAAAGATTTAGATGTATTTTATTTAGTTTATACAAATTTGAAATAAGATTAAATAAATAATATTGCATATCAAAATTTTTAAAATTTTTTTAGTTTTAAAAAAAGTAATTTTTTTTTCTGAAATAACAGTTTTATATTCACATAAATAAATACTTAAGATTTGCATAGATACATTTTTACTTAAAAATGTTTTAAGAATTTGATATAGATACAAATTATTTTTTTTTTAAACTGCTTTTTTTTCATACAATCATATTCAATCATGAATTAAGATGATGTTCTTTTTCTTCAACTCAAACTATCAGAAGAGTAATTGTTTTAGCTAATTTAAATTTCGTATTTAATGCTTTCAAACATTTGCCTCTCATAATTTCCATGTCTTTACATACAATTTTCTAAAACTCTCAGCCTCTTGAACATAAGAGCAAGTACGTGTAACCCAGTCGTGCATTTTACTTGATTTAGTATTGTGGACTAATCGATTTTCTCGCATCACAGAAATACAATCATGGAGAAATGTTTAAACAATGATGCACAGCCACATTGGTTTAACCCAAGTTCGATTTCAGCCACCTATATGAACGTCTTAGTGATTTTTCTTAAGTTTTCTCAAGTTGGGATTGTTAGTAATTATTTTTCCTATGGGCTATGCTTTTTTTTCGGTTTAAAAATACTTCTATTACTAAGCACACTGAAAATTACTTAATTGGTAATACAACGAAGAAAACAAAAATTCCCAAGTAAAAGTCATATTTGTAACACTCGTTGTAATGTGCCAATATTTATTAATCGGTCCATCAATATCACATTTACCATTCAAATAAACGAAAACCAACAATAGCTTCAACGTCTTAAATTTAAATTCTCATTTTAAATTCAAATACTTGTTATACAATCAATTTCCAATAAAATATGCAATAAAAAAACATTCAATTGGAAACCATCCCTTAAACTATAAAATCGGAGAAGATTTCAAGAAAAAATTTGCTATTCAGTCAAATAAATGAATAGAAAAACCACATATTCATAAATACTTCAATCTAAAGCTCCAACGCCGGCGGCGCCCACCGTCAACACCACCCCACTCTCCACCGACTGGCCAGAGCGAGATTGAATTTATTTTTCCATCCGTTTCAAATCAATATTTATTCAAACTGTCTTAAGAGTTTCGTCCAACAAATTTGCTTTAAATTACATTAATTCACCATGTTTATCGTCGAAATAAAAATATAAATAAAAAAAAATCATACCCCTTTGGCCAAACAAAGTTTCCTTCTTCTTCTTATTATTTTTTTTTTTTATATTTTATCCAAACTGGTGTTCAACTTGTGTGACTTTCTCGCACATGACCATGGAATGGATTGCAAGTACCATTTCGTCTTCCCGGAATACATTCCACTTCCATCCGACAAGTTTATTTGTCCAATTCTTAGAAAAAGAAAATCAAGAAAATAATTTTCTCATTTTTTAGCCTTTTAACCAACTATGTACCTTCAATCCTATGCTATGCTATTGCTGTAAGGTGTAGGTACCTTACCTTCCTTTGGGAATCTTCAAATACAGCACAAGGAGAACGAATTGCAAATATTTGCCTTCGATTTGAATTTCATCTCCTCAATGTGGTGGTTACTTTACTGCTTCTCTGTCCGGGAAATTCCTTCACCATGGGTCTTCCTAGAGGTGGAAAAAAAAAAGAAGAAAGCTGAAGACTCTCACATACATCTTTACCCAAGATCTCGCCAAAAAAAAAGAAAATAAGTCCCATCAGGTATAGCTGTATGTATGTAGGTATAGCTGCTTGGCTAATGCCAAGGAAGGCAATCATTTTACAAATATGTGCATAGAGAAGAACATGGCTGCCATCCACTCACTTCTTTCAGAAGGTAATGCAGGTTAAGTGTATTACCTACTCCTGCCTGAAAGTAAACCCCCTCTTGCCACTCACATATACCTTCCTACATAAACGAACATCTTTTTATGAAGGTACTTACTTTCTATCAGAGGAAAAAGTAAATTCATATAAATTTACCCGTGTCGCGCCTTAATGAAAATTTCAACTACATCCTGAAAATTGATTCCTTTGATAGGAAAATGCATGCAAATTTACCTTACGGCAGTGAGTGTGGGAGGGGGCGTGGCACGCGGTCTTGTTTGGGGGAAAATTAGCATAAAAATTAAGGACACACAAAATATTACCATGTCGTCGTGTCGTTGCAATTTGACGTTTTCCTCAATTACTACGTTCAAAGTCCTTATTCAGTTCTCATGTTGTATACGACAACGATGTCGTCGATTGTCATCCTCTGGCATTTGGTTGGCAGTGATTATCTGGAAGTGCATAAGACAGGACTACATTATTATCTGTTTACTTTCGCGGTAGATGGTGTGGAGCAGAGAGAAGGCAGAAGCTGCTGAAGTGGTGGCTGGCGGGTGCTGAATGAAACTTTCTGAAGTGAAATACAAAGCAAATTGTTTCGAAGTAAACTTTGGCGCTTCCTTTAAGTTGCGGGTTTTTGGTATGTCTGTGTGTACATACTGTGTATAGTGATGTAATCTCTCTATCTCATCGTCGAAGAAATAACGTATGTAAAAGCCCCAGGAAGCCATTAATCAGCCGCCTGTTCGCAAATCCAAGCGAACGAACAAGCGTCAGGACGAAGTTTCTTAAGGGATTGCAATTTCGCATGCAACCGCTGGCGCTGCTGCTCGCTAATTTGATAATGCTCTCAGTATAAGAAAGGACGACAACAACGAAGACAAAGCAGCTTTGGCATTGATGTGGTCAAGGATTCAACAGCAACTCTTGAAGTGGCTTTAAATGGTCGTATCCGGTTGTCTTATTCATTTGCATGTTCGAAACTTTAGACAGATTGAGGTGGTTTTTGTATTATTATATGGAAATACAATTATCCGTATACCTTTATCTGATTTTAATAGTCCTGCTTGTATCCTGTTAGTGTAGATGGAAAATATTGTTTTCTGTAATAAGAAAGTTTTTATTTTTCCTTCAAGGAATTGGAATATTGGGTCCAGGTACCAAAGGTGCTTGCAAAAAAAAAAAGAATTCTAAATTGTTCTCCATTTTCTTTTATTGAGTTTAGATATCTTTTTTGGGTTATCAAATCTAAGTGTATATTAAATGTGTTTGTGTTGCCATTCGAATGGATCCACAAAAAATGTACTACCGGCAATTTTTCCACAAACAGAAATATTTGGATTAGTTCCACTTTTCACCATTTTTTTATCAAATCTTATTTTCTTAAAATTCCTGAATTAAGAAAAAAAAATCATTTGAAGTTGAAAACAAAATATTTTTCAGAGCTGCTCAATCTTAATAATATAAGACCTTGTCTTAAATCAAGTTCGAAGCAATTTTAATTTAATAATTCATTATTGAAACAAGCTGAAAATACGCAAAAAACTGTGTAGAGTAGGAAGAGTAGTAGATAAAGTAGAGACGAGTATATACATAGTTATTTTTAACATCGCTCATTCACATTGTGAACTTATTAGCCTATTGAAAGCATATTCAGCTGGTAACCGGTAAAAGTGAAATAAATTTCTTTTTTTTTCAAATAAAAATTTTCAACATACAATTTCAGAATGACAAGAAAAGCCACTGGAAACCCAAAAAAATGAAAAAAAAAAGTTAAATAGAAACAAGTGAATTAGCATTGAAATAAAACCCTACAAATGTAAGTCATTTGTCACGAAGCTGTGTTTAAACTAGAATTCTAAGATTTTTGCTCTTGTTTAAAGAATATCTAAGTTAACAAAACTATCGTGAATGAATAGGCTTGTTTAAGTTTTCTATATCCAATCATAATACCAAAATACCTGGAGTTTTAAGTTAATTAATAAAATATATCAAAGTTTTCTCCTTTTTGAATAGTATGTATGTTATTATATCCTAAAATCATAACTTACATACCACGCAGTGAAAGGCTTTTTTTAGCCTGTAAGTGCAAAAAGCTCTTTTTTTCCCTTTATTTTCATAAATTCGTTTTCAACATTAATTATTATTTATGTACAATTATATACCACCATTTCCACAACATTTATATTGGTATGCATGGTGTTGATTAAATCAACTAAGCCCCACAAATCTCATCATTTAAAAAAAAATAGTGTTTTCTCTTCTCCTGGCAGTGATTTGACTGTTTCAAAGTTTTAGTAATAGTAAGCATACGCCACAGTGTACCATTTTTGGTCTCGTTTCAGTTGACTGCTTCTATTTTTACTAACTGACTTCTTATTTTATTTCGTGCATTTAACAAACACAAATTGAAATTTATTACCAAATACAATTTTTTAAAAACGTTATTTTTAGATTCTTACTTGCGAAATATAATTATAGTTACTATTTGGTAAGTTATGCATTCGTGAAAAATTAAACTCAAGATTTTGATCAAACTCGTCATTAGGGAAGACGAAAAAAGAGGGTCTCAGAGTTCTATCTGTCTGTCTGTGCGTCTTGGTGCATAGTAGGTTTTAAGTAGTCATTCTCCTTACACGTTTTTTTTTTTCATTTTTACTTACGATACACATATACATAGGTACTGTAGGTCAAGTTTTGGAATCGTGCAAACAAAAATTTTGAGATAATAATCACACATGACATTACGATGATAGAGAACACGAAGAAAGTGAGAAGCATAATTCTGGCTGTCTGTCTGTACCTCAATCTTTAGCTTAAACTACTGAAGCGATTTCCATCAAATTTTGATTTTAATGTTCTTGAACTCTCCAAAAATAGCGGTACTTGCCATATTTCGTATGAAACAAATTTTACAAAAACTGTTTTTAACAGTACCTGCCATTCAACGGTTTTTGGATTTTTATTTTTTCTTTAACGGTTAAATCTATGTATGTATTTCAATAAAAAAATTTTATTTAAAAGCTCCTTTGGAATGTCAATAATATTACATTCAAAATTCGTTTTCAGGATTTTAGGGCATGATTCTTGGGTATATTTAAAGAACAAAATTTGTATGGTGGGGAATTGTATCTCCCCTCCCTCACCCTGCCTCAGGAGGCAGTTTCTGAAACATTGACTTTAAATGTAAAAAAATAATGTGCTATAGTTTTTTTCAAAGCTAATACTCCATTCTTGCATTTGGTTTTTAAATCAAGTTGTTTGGCGAATAGTTTTTGAGAAATTAAACCTCAAAGTATTTTAATAAATTGTAATTTTTTTTAGTAGATATTTATCAAAATTTTACATTATTTAGTGCTATTTTTGCGTTCAATATTCAATGCTCTCATTATTTTTTAGTCCATTACCAAAAACCAAATGTAAAAATCTTTCTTAAAATAAAGAAAAAAGGGTTTAGCTATTTGTGGATAATTCATGAATTAATTAATTTTTTCGAGCTATTTTGGAAGAAGTACATTTTTTTTCTTAATTTCGCAAAAACTAAGAAAGAGTCTTACATTTGGTTTTAGATAATGGACTTAAATATTAATGAGGGCAAAAATAGCACTTTATTACGAAATTTAAAAAAAAATGTCGCCTCAAAATAAAGGTCACATTTTTTACTGGCGATTATAGGTACTATAAAGCACATTGACTTATTATATATGGACTGCTAGTCGTATGTAATTTCCATACAAAAGCCCTATAGAAATGGGTTCAGCTTCTCCTTAGCAACATCAGAGCTGCCGTCGAATCCTCGTGAACAAAATAACTATTCTTATGTTTGTGTTTGTCAATTATGTGTCATATCTGTCTTGCTTTTATTAAAAAAGTGCAAAAAAAATTTTTTTGAGATAACAATCAAACATGATATTACGATGATAGAGAACACCAAAAAAGTGGGTGGCACAATTCTGTCTGTCTGTCTGTCTGTCTGTTCGTCTACATCCTAAACGGCTCAATCGATTTTCTTCAAACTTGGTACTTAGTGGTTTTTGGTGTTTTTGCCGACAAGTTTTTTTCATTTTTATTTTAGAACCAAAAATAACGGTACCTGTCATGCATTTTTTTTGGCAAATTTACATAATCGTATTTTTCTCAAAAACGGCTCGACAACTTTTCTTAAAAAAAAATCAATAAATTTATTTTAGTAAAAGCTTTCTTTGGGTGGAAAACCATTTTTCAAAAATGGTTATTAATGGTACCTCCCAAGGAATCATTTTTTCAATTTTTGATTTTCTTCAAAATGGTATGACCGATTTCAATTATTTTTTTTTATACAGAAGCTTCCAAAAAATATTAATAGTTTTATGTACCAACATTTTTGAAAAAATATTTTTTGGATTTTTAAAAAATATTTCAAAATTTTTTTTTGGAAAATCAAATATTTCGAAAACGGCATCATAGATTTTTTTGAAACTCGATATTTAAGACTCTTTTAGTACTCTCTAAAATATTTTTAGAAAAAAATTTACATTTATGAAAAAATAACGGTACCTTCCATACAAAAGTGAAAAAACCGCAAAGGAAAATATTTGTTTGCTTGAAAACGACTCCTACGTTTTTGATTAAACTTTTTTCATATACTAAAATTAGTATGATCTACCATCAAAAATTATAAAATTTTACACATAGTAAATATTAGTAGTACCTGTCATAGAACGTATTTTTTTATTTTGAGTTTTCTCGTTTTAGCTTAACGGATTAAAATGAATTTTTTATATACAGATTTCAGATAAGATTAAATAATATTGCATATCAAAATTTTCAAAAAAAAAGTTTTTGGATTTTTAAAAATAGTTTCAAACTTTTTTTTTGAAAATTCGATATCTCAAAAACGGGTTGACAATTTTTTTTCAAATTTTGTTTTTATATACACATAAATATATAGTTGAAATCTGCATACCAAAATTTGTTCTTAAAAATGTTTTAAGAATTTTATATATAAAAAATTAATTTAAAAAAAAAAACCGCTCCAACGATTTTAAAATTTGTTTTCCCATACAATCATATTCCATCATGAATTAAGATGGCATACTTTTTTTTCACCTCAAACTGTCAAAAGAGTTGTTTTAACTAATTTAAATGTCGTATTTAATGCTTCTCTACATTTTTCTCTCATAATTTCCATGTTTGTATATACAATTTTCTTAAACTCTCAGTGTCTTGAACATAAGAGCAAGTACTTGCGACCCAGTCGTGCATTTTATTTTTTAAATATTTTGACTTAGAAATTTAATTTCTCGATAACTATTTGCTTAGACGAATTTACTTTAAAACCAGATGCAAGAATGGGGTATTACCTTTCAAGGAAAAAGTATAGCAAATTACTAGATGTGATTTCTTTGATTTAAATGTTTTTTTTTTCACATTTAAAGTAAATGTTTTTGGAACTACCCGCCCTGCCCCAGTCAGGGGAGATACTAATTTTCCCTTACACAAATTTTTTCTTAGAATATACCCAAAAATCATGCACTTTAAACCTGAAAACGAATCAAGGTGAACCCTGTATAAGAAATTTGTTTTCAAGAAAACCGATCCAACGATTTTAAATTTTCAAAATAGCTTTTTATGGCCTTTAGTCCTACAAATTGGCGTTTCGTTCGGCTTACTCACTTGAACTCATCAGTGACATAGTGAGGGCTTTGTCATACGCAATTTGTGTTAAGTTCAGTTCAACTTACATGAATTTTTCAACGAAAATCCACTGTAAACTATATCCAACTTCCAGCTTAATGATTAGGAATTCTAATCTTGTTGGATATAGTTTACAGTGGATTTTCGTTGAAAAATTCATGTAAGTTGAACTGAACTTAACACAAATTGCGTATGACAAAGCCCTCACTATGTCACTGATGAGTTCAAGTGAGTAAGCCGAACGAAACGCCAATTTGTAGGACTAAAGGCCATAAAAAGCTATTTTGAATCAATAATTCAACAAGTCCAATCCTTAATGCTAAGTCTTCTACTTGGCTGATTTATTTCAGTAGTATATAGAATTTGTATTATAAAACCTTCTTATATAGATTTTAAATTTTTTTTGCATATATTTTGTATTTTTTAAGTACTAAAATGGCAAACTTGGTTTAGAGCGCTAAGCTACCTTACTGTTTAAATGATTTTAAGAACAATTAAAATGCTTTTTATATTATAATTTTATATTTTTTTTATATATTTGTTTCTACAATGACTTCATGTTTTAAACATTCTTAAGTTAAAAGCAACTTGAACATAAGAAAAACAAACACAACGGTATCTGCCGTACGATTTTTTTTTAACAGTCTTACAAACCCTTATTTTTCTCAAAAACGGCTCCACAACTTTTCTTAAAAAAAAAAAACTATAAATTATTTTCATTGTAGGTTATTTTTGGGGAAAACCATTTTTCGAATAGCTAGTGTTTATTAAAGGTACCTCCCATTAAACCATGTCTTTTGTTTTCGATTTTCTTGATAACAGTGAGACTGATTTGAATCAAATAATGCAGAAGCTCCGAAAAAGTTCAAATAGTATTGTGTACCAAATTCTCAAAATAGTATTTTTTGGAGTTAAATAAAAATATCAAGTTTTTTTACTTAACTCAATATTTTGAAAACAAATAAGTTGATTTTTTGAAACAGTATTAAACCATTATTATTTAAAAGAGCTCTGCCAACAAGACTTAAATTTAATAGATAAAAAGTCAATTAAACACCTTATAGTCTTGTTTCAATAAATTTATTTGTTTATGACGCGTTTCGGCATTAGCCATCATCGGATCAAAATCGACTCGTCGACTCGTCATTTGTATACAATTTTTAAAATTCTAAGATACTTGAACATAAAAGCAAGTATACGTGCATATATGACGGGTTCAGTCATGCATTGTTTTTTTTCTCAAAACAATAAGTTATTGAGTATAATTTTTCTTGAAATGGATTGGAGGAAGGAAAATCTGTACAAATAGATTTTGTATTGAGTGTTTTGAAAAAAAAATATTTGGTTAAGTTTTAAGTAACGGGTAACAAGCGATTGAGCAAGACTGATCTGAAGGGGTATTTGAACTCAGGGAAACAAACAAAACTTGAGAGCAATACAAACTGTGTGCAAGCTGGCCAATTAGGCACAAAATTTAAATCTTTGTCGACTGTGTTGTTAATTTATACCTAAAGCTACCTATGCAAAACTTATGGAACTTTATCACTCTTTTTAAATGTTTGCACCAACCTTGAATTGTTTTATAAAACTACATTCTTTTTTTTTTAATAAATATTTCTTGAAATAAATATTAAATTATTTTCTTATAAAAAAGATAAAAACGGGAAGAAGTTGAATAAAACGAAAAAGGATTGGTGATACGCCAATTTAGTCAAAAGCTTAAGCTTTAGATTTAGAAGAAAAAAAACCTCAAAGTCCAGCCTATTAAAATTTGTTTGTGATCTTAAATCCCTTGACTGTATTATACATATTAACGAAGGTAGAAAATCTTGATTATTCAAAAATAGATACCCCTTACCAGAAAAATGAGATGCGATGGAAAACTTTTATTTATTCCTTTTAAACCTAATTCCTCTCCTTTTATAATTATTACTTGTGTTTACTCGCGGATTTGTAATTTGTTTAAAGCACTTGTTATACTTTTTTGTGTATTCATTTTTTAATTTAGTTTTTTTTTTTTCGTTGTTAAGTTTATTCTTTTCCCGAAAATTTATGGAAATTAGGGGTTTGGATATATATTGTCTGCCTTATCACTAAATCGTGACCTTTTCTTTGGAATTGGTGTTATTTGTTGAATTTCACTTCGGTATTTTTTGTGCGCATTGTGTGGACGATAATGTCTTCTTCAAGCAGCAAGAGAGACTTATTGGTTTAGCGTAAATTAAATGTCATACGATTAGAATCATATAGATTTATAAGAGAAGAGGATTTCAAATTATGTACCATGTATATGAAGGTTTATATATTACCTTATATATCTTTGCGAAAAAAATTATCCTCTAAAATGCCTTTGGAATTTTCAAAGGGAGAGGCGATTATGCGAAACCTTTGAACGTGACCAATTTATTTAAATCCTTTCAGGTTGTCTCCGATTTCAAGAGGATTAAAAAAAAAATAATAAAGGACATGGGATGTGTGAATAAAGAGAAAACAGAATATTAGAAATTAATAATATCAAAGGTATAAAGGTTATCTATCAACTACATAATGAACATTCATTTAATTAACATACTTATAGAACCTTTATACTTAATTGCGAAGAGCTTTAAAAATCGATGTCTTTTATTCAAAATAGTTAGTGATGGACCTAACCGTAGTAAAGCATAAAGTTATCGGGTAATCACCAATACCCTTGGAGTTTCTTTGAATACAAAAACTAATTTAATTTGTTGAGGTTGATAGGGTTTGTTTTTTGCTATAAAGAAATCGTAAAGGTCTTTTGCAGCAAAATACGCCATTTTTATTTATTGCTGCTATTTAATTTTTCTTAACAAACATGTAATGGGTGATGCAACTGAAAAAAAAAACCCACAATTGATTTTTAATCCAGCAGATTTTATTCATTCATTAATCATTAAATAATTTTAATTAAATAATCAAATAACCGCCTCAAATTTGCCTGAAGCCTGATGCAGTGGCAATCCTTTCCTTTTTAGAAACTGGTGTTTTTAGTCTGTTATCCATATTATTTTCCAATTAACTTGAAACGCAAAGTTTTTTAGAAATATTGTAAAAGGTAATATTTATTGAATATAAGTTCATTAAAATAATGAGGCACAAAAAAGGCTTCTGGGGGAAATGGGCATCACTCAAGTTCTTGGCGGTGAAGTGTACGCCAGTGATCTGACTTCGTATCGTAGACGGCGGCTTGATTGCGGCACGTACCTGATCCAAAGACAAAACGTTTTTAGTGCTTTTTGCGGTGCAGGGAACCAAGTCGGGAACCTGGTCCACTCCACTGAGGGAATTAGTTCTCATTTAATGGGAACTAAATCCACTTTAACGAAGTGGACTTAATTCTCATAGAAAGTGGGAATTAAATTCCTCAAACACTGAGTGGTTTTACTTCCCTTTAATATGAATTTAATTTCCACTGAGTGGTTTTACTTCCCTTAAATATGAATTTAATTTCCAATTCCAAGTAAAAAATCAATCTCATTAAACAAATAGAAATATAGGATAAGTTCAAAGTTTATTTGCCTAGATCCAGACTCTTTAAATGCAAAAGAAATTTTGCATACACCCAACCTCGCACCTACCCCAAATCCTATAGTATGCCCAAGCAGGGGTAACATACCTCACTGTTTATTCGCCATAATGCATTGCCTTACATAAATACAGTGTTAGCACCCAACATTCAGCGAAAAGAAGTGCCCCTTGCTTGGGCACAATATAAGAATTGGGGTAAGTGCTAGGTTGGGTGTATCCAAAGTTTTCACGCAATTTTGCATTTTTGTTATTTTTATCGTTGAAAGTTAGTTCCCTCTTTATTTTTTAAAATGTGTACTTCGTTCTCATAAAGAAGTGGACTCACCTTGCCTGGGAACTAAGTCCACTTCGTTAAAGTGAATTAAGTTCCCATTTAATGAGAACTGAGTCCCTTGGTGGGACTAAGTTCCCGGGGACTTCCTCTAGTGCCATGGAAAGTAGCTATTTTTTTTTTTTGTGGATCGATTTCGATAGTGGAAAGTTGTAAAAATGGGATATCCATAGTGTCACACATCGCTTTCAATAGATTTTGGACAACTAAAAGATAAAATTAATCCTCAATAGAAGTGCTATTGAGTTACTACAGTGTTAATTTATTTTCAGGATAAGCTTACTCTGACTTAACTCAGAGTAATTTCTGCACTGGAAAACTGGTCGTTACTAGTCTTAAATTAAAAACTGAATTATTAAATACCTAAGTAATTATTTATTATTTTTAAGCTTCTTAAAAGCTCTCGTACAGACCAAAAAAACTATTAAAAAATAAAAACTTGATAAGTTGGCTCAGATAATGTAGCTAAACGTCTCTGGCTGACCTCCCATTATAATATCCCACTATACATCAAACCCGTGTTCTCTTAGAATATCTTTGTTGAATTTTTAAAGCTTCTCAAAAGCAGACTACGACTACAATAGATTTTTTTTTTTTTTTAAGGACCACCAATTTATTAAAACTGCATAATTTATTAATTCTCTACAAAAGGACAGCAGAGAATATTAAAAACAAAAAAAAATGAGCACAACTTCTTACACTTATAGAAATCTCTTTCTCTATACTACATAGGTACGAAATTCTTCTCGCAGTTGAGTTATTTTATCTCTTTAAAGTGAGAAATAGATAATAATTGCCTTTGCTTTGTATGTACGACTACAAGAAGAATAAAGACAAGTGCAGTGGAAACACCATTAAATAAAATAAGTAGATACACTACGAGAGAGTATCCATCAGCAAGTACGAAAAACTAGCTTTTTTTCTTGTAAGCTTTATACGTACATACAAATACATACTTACTATAGTCCCCACACGTATATATAAAAGCAATGTACTATGATACTGATGATGATGATAGTGATGCTGATGATAGTACCATATAATAATTATTCGTTTAAAATTAAAACAAAAATAAATGACAACAACACAGCATACCAAACGTGTGAGTGTAATTTCACTTATAACACAATGTATCCTCGTTCTATAGTCATAGACTGCGTTGATGATGACGACCGACACGATGACGATGATGACAACAGCGATACAGCTATGATGATGATAAAGATGGAAAGGATAACGATATCCAGTTCCAACGATTATAGGCACTTTGTCTCTATCTCACTCACTATATAAGCTCATAAAGTCAGGTAAACCTCTATAGAAGGATGCAAGGATGAGTCGCTTTTTATGTCAATGACCTGTCGCTATGTATGTATATCGCTGTTCATAGTGACTGGCGCTCCACTTCATAACGGCAGGAATATGTAAACGAATATGTAATTAGGCTTACCTTAACTAAAGTATCGCTGATGCCTTTCCTTTATTTTTATGTCCTTATTTTTGCATTAAGAGAATTGAAGAAGGCCATAAAAGTCTGTCAATAAAATGGAATAATCATCTGCACATCAGGGGGAGTTACGTCATTGAATGAGTGATCCTTGACTATGGGGAATGTCGTCAGTTTTTGTTGCAACGAAAAGTTCATAGGTTTATGTCTATAATACGAGCTTGAAATTCTCATGAGATGTGTAATAATAAGGAAAATGTTTGCTGCATTACGAATATAATGATTGTGTAGTGACTTCTATTACTACTTTTTAAATAAATTTATGTGCATACATAGGTTTATATATCCAATTTTCAAGTAGATGGATAATTTTAGAACTGCCACATTATCTTTCCAGAATTTTTTTCATCAAATTTTTTCCCGAATTGGCCTTTTAGATGGTATAAATTTTTTGGCGAATATCCCACAAATGCGGGGTGCAAAAAATCACGTCTGACCTTGAAAAACTTTAACGATTGAATAAAAATATTATATGGCTGACTTATTTCTAATACTTAAAATATTAGAAATTTGACTTTTTGGATCAATTACTGACCAATGGGGTGCAAGGATAACTGAGAGTGTACCTAAATTGTTTCGTAATGTATGGCAAATTACGTTTCACCATTATTTTGCAAAATCTATTTGGAATTTCCTTGTTTCGCCTTAGTCGTTAGATATTTCTTTGAATTCGCAATCTTCAATTGGTAATTAACGTTTTCTGTATATTCAGTATGCTTTTCAATCATTTTCTAATTTATTATTCACATTTGCCGTTTTTAACTTAAGCTTTTGTTTGAAATTTTTTTCAATCATTTTACAAAACTCTTTTGGCAATTTGTTGATTCTTTTTTCTTTCGTTAAATTGTTTGTTATTTTTGCAACCAAAGGAAAAAGGGCGTATCTCTATTAAGGATAAATGCATTTTAATTATTTTGCTTTGCTGGCCTTCAAGTTAAATAATTTTGAAGAACGATTTCTTTTTAAAATAAGTGATGTTTTTTTTTTGTTATGCGCATAAGTTTAAGTAATTTTGGTTACTGCTTAGAAAAATGAATTTGCAACTTTTAAGCTTAGTAAAGGTAAAGGCACAAAAGAAGTACAAATTTTAATGCAAAGAATTCATTTTGTACTAAAAAAAAAAAAGAAATTTTAATGCAGACTCGAATATTTTCTGCGCGTTAAAAAAAATGTTAGTGTTAGTTAGTTGCATTGAAAAAAAAAACTTAATGTGAGTCAAAAACTTTCTGCAAAAAAAAATGTGAAAGCAATATGAAAAATTTCTTGCATCAAAAAAATGTCAATGAAAATTGCTCCCATTCAAAAAAAGGATGAACATTTTTTGCATTATAAAAAATGTATAAACATTTCTGGTAAAAATTGTTAAATCATTAATATCTTAGGGGATGTTTTTGGGTATATTCTAAGAAAAAACGAATTGGAGGAAAACTCTACACCCTCCCACTGAGGAAAGAGGAGCTATTTCTGAAAAATTGAATTTTAATGAAAAAAATATTAAATATTACAAATCACCGAAAGCACATCTTACAATAGTGTGCTGTAGCTTTTTTGAAAGCGTATACTCCATTTTTACTTGCGATTATTGGTAAAGGCAAGTTTTGGATTGGTGAAAAAAAAATTGAGATAACGATGATAGAGAACACCAAAAAAGTGGGTGGCACAATTCCGTCTGTCTGTCTGTTCGTCTACAGCCTAAACGGCTTGATCGATTTTCTTCGAACACTTTTTACCTCAGACCAATAAGAATTGAAATAAATCGATGTAAAAAATGTACGTCAAATTTTATATCTGTTCGATACGTGTCGAGGCAGGCAGACAAACGGTTATTGGATCAACATCTCAAAGGCTATTATTTATATGACTTACAATTTTAATGCAAATGACTTGACTTTTTTTGTCGTTGGCACTCGTCTATATAGCAGGGTGGGTTCAATTAAGGTACTCAGGGTATTGAACATCAATTTGTCCATTGCCTCATTATTTCTTAAGTTAAAGAATATTATAGTTTATCACAAACTATCCTATCCTTCTAATATTATAAATGTGAAAGTAAGTTTGTTTGTTTGTTTGTGATGCTTTCACGCATTAACCGCTGAATCAATTATGACGAATTTAGATATGGAGATAGATGGGACTCTTGAAGGATACTTTTTTTTACCATATGAGACAAAAAAAGAAAAAAATATTTGGCACCAAAACAACTAAATATTATATAGGAACAAAAATAAATTTATAAAGTTTGAAAAAAAATCAATCAATTTTTTATATTTTGTTTTAGAGATATGTGTGTATATGTACATAGTTTTTTTATTATTAAAGAAAAAGAAATTCATTCAAGCCGAATTAAGGAGGCTACCTTGAGAGCTGATGAGACACTTTCTCGAAGAAAGCATGGGAAAAGTCCGTATGTTGACGCCAAATGGAGCAGCATCCTCACTATAGTGTAAGAAGAGCCAACAGAAAATTCTGTGGTTGAAGGCATAGCCAAAATATTAGTACATTAATATGAGGGTTTGTAGGTTCTCGCATCTTGATGTCGAATGCAAAAGTCTGGCAGGTTTTTTTTGACGGCCATGCTCAAGACGAGGGGTTGAAAATAGCACTTTTCAAATTTTTGTATCAGGGGCACAATTTATTTTTTGTTTGATTTTTTAAATTTCCAAATATTTCTGGATATGGTGCACCTAAAATGGTTATTATATCAAGTTCTTTTAGTCGGATTGTCAAAATTAAATTCTATGGACTTAGGGAAAATGACAGAGGATCATTTCCTGTTCTTTGAAAATGGATTGAGTTGGTTGTAACCCTGTCACAAAAATTGGAAAATAGCTACATATTTTCAACACGCCGTCCCCATTACGGGTGTCGAAAAAATCATAAGATGCATGCACCTACAGATTGTTTAGATCACCCAAAAAATTTGCAACCATCAACAGCCAAACTGCCCTCACGCGAATCTAGGGACTTAGAAAGGTCATAATATAAATAAAACTAGTCAAACAAAAATGACTTTTTCTTACGCTCCCAGGTCTCGTTCTATTATACAAGCCGAATCCATTGTGAACAACATAATATTTTCCTCCTTTTATTCAATACTTATATAATAATAAATTGCGAAGACTCTTGTCAAAAGACTTTTCGTCGAAAGACTTTAAAAGGCTTACAGTTTATTTATTGTTAAAAGACTTCAAGACTAAAACTAAAATCAGGCCAGTACTGAGACTTTCAATTGACTTTAAAGACTAAAACCAGTCACAGGGTACTGAAGTTAGTTCAATTTTAGACAATTGTCTGGTTTCAGTGACTGTACAGTACTGAATATAAGAACTACTGGCGACTGCTTATTTTGCTGTTACAGTACGCAGTCGCAGTATTAACTAAACAGTAAATTGATAAGTTAATTAACTGGGACTTTGCTGACTGCATTATTAAAGCACTGGATTCCGTCAAACATCCGTCAAACATCCATCAAACATCCGTCAAGCATCCGTCAAACATCCATCAAACATCCGTCAAACATCCGCCAAACATCCGTCAAACATCCGTCAAACATCCGTCAAACATCCGTCAAACATCCATCAAACATCCATCAAACATCCGTCAAACATCCGTCAAACATCCGTCAAACATCCATCAAACATCCGTCAAACATCCGTCAAACATCCATCAAACATCCATCAAACATCCGTCAAACATCCGTCAAACATCCGTCAAACATCCATCAAACATCCGTCAAACATCCGTCAAACATCCGTCAAACATCCGTCAAACATCCGTCAAACATCCATCAAACATCCGTCAAACATCCGTCAAACATCCGTCAAACATCCATCAAACATCCGTCAAACATCCGTCAAACATCCGTCAAACATCCGCCAAACATCCGTCAAACATCCGTCAAACATCCGTCAAACATCCGTCAAACATCCGTCAAACATCCGTCAAACATCCGTCAAACATCCATCAAACATCCGTCAAACATCCGTCAAACATCCGTCAAACATCCATCAAACATCCGTCAATCATCCGTCAAACATCCGTCAAACATCCGTCAAACATCCATCAAACATCCGTCAAACATCCGTCAAACATCCGTCAAACATCCGTCAAACATCCGTCAAACATCCATCAAACATCCGTCAAACATCCGTCAAACATCCGTCAAACATCCGTCAAACATCCATCAAACATCCGTCAAACATCCGTCAAACATCCGTCAAACATCCATCAAACATCCGTCAAACATCCATCAAACATCCGTCAAACATCCGTCAAACATCCATCAAACATCCGTCAAACATCCGTCAAACATCCGTCAAACATCCGTCAAACATCCGTCAAATATCCGTCAATAATCCATCAAACATCCATCAAACATCCGACAAACATCCTTCAAACATCCGTCAAACATCCGTCAAACATCCATCAAACATCCGTCAAACATCCGTCAAACATCCGTAAAACATCCGTCAAACATCCGTCAAACATCCGTCAAACATCCATCAAAAATCCGTCAAACATTCGTCAAACATCCGTCAAACATCCATCAAACATCCGTCCAACATCCATCAAACATCCGTCAAACATCCGTCAAACATCCGTCAAACATCCATCAAACATCCGTCAAACATCCATCAAACATCCATCAAACATCCGTCAAACATCCGTCAAACATCCGTCAAACATCCGTCAAACATCCGTCAAACATCCGTCAAACATCCATCAAAGATCCGTCAAACATTCGTCAAACATCCATCAAACACCCGTCAAACATCCGTCAAACATCCGTCAAACATCCATCAAACATCCGTCAAACATCCGTCAAACATCCGTCAAACATCCATCAAACATCCATCAAACATCCGTCAAACATCCATCAAACATCCATCAAACATCCGTCAAACATCCGTCAAACATCCACCAAACATCCGTCAAACATCCGCCAAAGATCCATCAAAAATCCGTCAAACATCCATCAAACATCCGTCAAACATCCGTCAAACATCCGTCAAACATCCGTCAAACATCCGTCAAACATCCGTCAAACATCCGTCAAACATCCGTCAAACATCCGTCAAACATCCGTCAAACATCCGTCAAACATCCGTCAAACATCCATCAAACATCCGTCAAACATCCGTCAAACATCCGTCAAACATCCGTCAAACATCCGTCAAACATCCGTCAAACATCCGTCAAACATCCGTCAAACATCCGACAAACATCCGTCAAACATCCGTCAATAATCCATCAAACATCCGTCAAACATCCGTCAAACATCCGTCAAACATCCGTCAAACATCCGTCAAACATCCGTCAA
Source organism: Dasysyrphus tricinctus (assembly GCA_963921185.1). Lineage (NCBI taxonomy): Eukaryota > Metazoa > Arthropoda > Insecta > Diptera > Syrphidae > Dasysyrphus > Dasysyrphus tricinctus. Next base: position 84,989 of record CAWUEQ010000133.1, read on the forward strand.
ACATCCATCAAACATCCGTCAAACATCCGTCAAACATCCGTCAAACATCCGTCAAACATCCGTCAAACATCCGTCAAACATCCGTCAAAGATCCGTCAAACATCCGTCAAACATCCATCAAACATCCGCAAACATCCGTCAAACATCCGTCAAACATCCGTCAAACATCCGTCAAACATCCATCAAACATCCGTCAAACATCCGTCAAACATCCGTCAAACTTCCGTCAAACATCCATCAAACATCCGTCAAACATCCGTCAAACATCCGTCAAACATCCGTCAAACATTCGTCAAACATCCATCAAACATCCGTCAAACATCCGTCAAACATCCGTCAAACATCCGTCAAACATCCGTCAAACATCCATCAAACATCCGTCAAACATCCGTCAAACATCCGTCAAACATCCGTCAAACATCCATCAAACATCCGTAAAACATCCGTCAAACATCCATCAAACATCCGTCAAACATCCGTCAAACATCCATCAAACATCCATCAAACATCCGTCAAACATCCATCAAACATCCGTCAAACATCCGTCAAACATCCGTCAAACATCCGTCAAACATCCGTCAAACATCCATCAAACATCCATCAAACATCCGTCAAACATCCATCAAACATCCATCAAACATCCATCAAACATCCATCAAACATCCGTCAAACATCCATCAAACATCCGTCAAACATCCGTCAAACATCCGTCAAACATCCGTCAAACATCCGTCAAACATCCGTCAAACATCCGTCAAACATCCATCAAACATCCATCAAACATCCGTCAAACATCCGTCAAACATCCGTCAAACATCCGTCAAACATCCGTCAAAGATCCATCAAACATCCGTCAAACATCCATCAAACATCCGTCAAACATCCGTCAAACATCCATCAAACATCCGTCAAACATCCGTCAAACATCTATCAAACATCCGTCAAACATCCATCAAACATCCGTCAAACATCCATCAAACATCCGTCAAACATCCGTCAAACATCCATCAAACATCCGTCAAACATCCATCAAACATCCATGAAACATCCTTCAAGCATCCATTAAACATCGGATGTTTGACGGATGTTTGATGGATGTTTGACGGATGTTTGACGGATGTTTGATGGATGTTTGACGGATGTTTGACGGATGTTTGACGGATGTTTGACGGATGTTTGACGGATGTTTGACGGATGTTTGACGGATGTTTGATGGATGTTTGACGGATGTTTGACGGATGTTTGATGGATGTTTGACGGATGTTTGACGGATGTTTGACGGATGTTTGATGGATGTTTGACGGATGTTTGACGGATGTTTGACGGATGTTTGATGGATGTTTGACGGATGTTTGACGGATGTTTGACGGATGTTTGACGGATGTTTGACGGATGTTTGACGGATGTTTGACGGATGTTTGACGGATGTTTGACGGATGTTTGACGGATGTTTGATGGATGTTTGACGGATGTTTGACGGATGTTTGATGGATGTTTGACGGATGTTTGACGGATGTTTGACGGATGTTTGACGGATGTTTGACGGATGTTTGACGGATGTTTGACGGATGTTTGATGGATGTTTGACGGATGTTTGACGGATGTTTGACGGATGTTTGATGGATGTTTGACGGATGTTTGACGGATGTTTGAAGGATGTTTGATGGATGTTTGACGGATGTTTGACGGATGTTTGACGGATGTTTGATGGATGTTTGACGGATGTTTGACGGATGTTTGACGGATGTTTGATGGATGTTTGACGGATGTTTGATGGATCTTTGACGGATGTTTGACGGATGTTTGACGGATGTTTGACGGATGTTTGACGGATGTTTGATGGATGTTTGATGGATGTTTGACGGATGTTTGACGGATGTTTGACGGATGTTTGACGGATGTTTGACGGATGTTTGACGGATGTTTGACGGATGTTTGATGGATGTTTGACGGATGTTTGACGGATGTTTGACGGATGTTTGACGGATGTTTGACGGATGTTTGATGGATGTTTGACGGATGTTTGACGGATGTTTGACGGATGTTTGACGGATGTTTGATGGATGTTTGACGGATGTTTGACGGATGTTTGACGGATGTTTGACGGATGTTTGACGGATGTTTGACGGATGTTTGACGGATGTTTGACGGATGTTTGACGGATGTTTGATGGATGTTTGACGGATGTTTGATGGATGTTTGACGGATGTTTGACGGATGTTTGACGGATGTTTGATGGATGTTTGACGGATGTTTGACGGATGTTTGACGGATGTTTGACGGATGTTTGACGGATGTTTGATGGATGTTTGACGGATGTTTGATGGATGTTTGACGGATGTTTGACGGATGTTTGACGGATGTTTGACGGATGTTTGACGGATGTTTGACGGATGTTTGATGGATGTTTGACGGATGTTTGATGGATGTTTGACGGATGTTTGACGGATGTTTGATGGATGTTTGACGGATGTTTGACGGATGTTTGACGGATGTTTGATGGATGTTTGACGGATGTTTGACGGATGTTTGACGGATGTTTGACGGATGTTTGATGGATGTTTGACGGATGTTTGATGAATGTTTGACGGATGTTCGACGGATGTTCGACGGATGTTTGACGGATGTTTGACGGATGTTTGATGGATGTTTGACATATGTTTGACGGATGTTTGACGGATGTTTGACGGATGTTTGATGGATGTTTGACGGATGTTTGACGGATGTTTGACGGATGTTTGACGGATGTTTGATGGATGTTTGACGGATGTTTGACGGATGTTTGACGGATGTTTGACGGATGTTTGACGGATGTTTGACGGATGTTTGACGGATGTTTGATGGATGTTTGACGGATGTTTGACGGATGTTTGACGGATGTTTGACGGATGTTTGACGGATGTTTGATGGATGTTTGACGGATGTTTGACGGATGTTTGACGGATGTTTGATGGATGTTTGACGGATGTTTGATGGATGTTTGACGGATGTTTGACGGATGTTTGATGGATGTTTGACGGATGTTTGACGGATGTTTGACGGATGTTTGATGGATGTTTGACGGATGTTTGACGGATGTTTGACGGATGTTTGACGGATGTTTGACGGATGACAAAAATGTTTGAAGCGTAAGTTTTATAAAATCTCTTATTAACTATTTTCAAATCCTTTTTTCAAAATGGCGGACAACACAACATTTCTCACCAGCCAGACTGCCCTCACGCGAATCTAGGGACTTAGAAAGGTCATAATATAAACAAAACTAGTTTAACAAAAATTACTTTTTTTACGCTCCCAGGTTTCGTACTATTATACAAGCCGAATCCATTGTGAACAACATAATATTTTCCTCCTTTTATTCGATACTTATATAATAATAAATTGCGAAGACGCTTGACGCAAGACTTTTCGTCGAAAGACTTTAAAAGACTTACAGATAATTGACTTCAAGACTAAAACTAAAATCAGGCCAGTACTGGGACTTTCAATTGACTTTAAAGACTAAAACCAGTCACAAAGTACTGAAGTTAATTAACTTTAAGTCAATTGACTGGTTTCGGCGACTGTACAGTACTGAATATACATAAGTACTACTAATAACTGCTGGGCTAACAGTCTTTTATAAGTTAAATACTTATTGAAATAAGTCTTTTAGTCAATTAACTTCAGTACTTGAAAAGACTGCTATCTTTACAACTCTGGCAACCAGCTATTGGACTAATAGTGGGATATTCAGTTCGCAGCGAGGAAGAACCTATGACTATGCAGTAAATATTTTTCATTTTTTAATAATTGTATCTCCATCTGTATAAAGCAATAACCTGAAATAAATATTTTAATAATTTTTTCGTTAATGATTTCTGTATATTGACAGAATTAACATGAGCGCGAGCGAAGCCGCGGGTAAAGGCTAGTTTAAAGTAAATACTTTATTTAAAAAGCATATTCGAAAATGGAGTTTTTCTATAAATAAGCTCCTGCGTATCTTTGTTCGTGACGTCATTGTTTTTTTGTTTTATTTTTTTTCTATTTTGGGTCAATTTTTAAGAAAACTGGTCTACCGTCTTAACAAGGAAAAAAAGACCCCTTCAATCCGATTTTTTCTTGTTTGGGCCCCAAACGATTTAGATTTTCGTCAAACATAATACAATTCTCCAAGCTAATAGGGATATTGAGGTTAATTAGGAATATGTCTTTCATATTGTGGTGAAAGTACCAAGATTCATGAATTTATCTTTTGAATGAATTAATAAGGGATAAGTGCACTGCGACCTAAACATCTACTGTGTCCCCTTTAAGAGCCGAATGAGACGGCTCATTCTATAAATGTTCTGATTACGGTATTTTCTTTCGAGGTTCCGAGGTCCCATCGGTACAGAAAGTTTGGTTCTTGGCCCAAAGATTCCTGCACCAGTCCTTTCTGACGTTCTCGAACCGTCGGTGTACCATTTGATGGCATTCTCTTTGAGGGTGTAGTTTGTCATTTCTCCCACCCACTCTTTCTTGTTACTTAACTCCGTTTTGAAATTTTTTACGAAGTTGTCAATCATGCCATCTCTTGGAATGTTGAGGAGGTTTGTTACTGTGGACTGTGGGCAAAAGATCTTGGATAAGTAACTTCTTGCAACCATAATATTTTCTAATTTTTAGTTAGTTCATCATAGTTCAGGAAAATGAGATCTCACAAATAAGGGCTCTCTCAAGCCAACGCGAAACTTTCGCTGACGACACGAAATCATTCACAATAATACAAATTTTGAAAGATACACAATGCTTAACAACAAAAAAAAATGTCCTTGTGAATGATTCGCTATGATTTCACGTTGGTTTGGAAGAACCTCAAGGCTCGGTCAGAAGTAAAATGTACTTACCTTTAAAAAATTGATATTCTAAATATGGCGTTGTTGCAAAAAATATAATTAGTACCTTCATATAATAAGCCGAAGTGAGTGCAGTGTGACGGATGCGCTCTGCTCGCTGCCCTCATAGGTCAGTTTCAGCATACACGTGGGTCCGTAATACATATTTGTTCCTGTTACTAATTAAGTTTTCAAGTTCTAATTCAAATTTGAGTAATGAAACATTAAATTAGTCATTCTGGGAATCGAGACAATATGATGGAGCAATAGCTTAGTGCTAAAAAGTCCAGTGACAATGACGAAAATATCCAAAACTCAAATTTTAATTAAATGGCATGTGCAAAAAGTATTATTTGCTCTGCGCCACCAGTGTGTTTTGTATGATGGTCAGAATTTTTTACAAACACATTTTAAGTTTTTGTTCCAGGAATTCTAAAAAGGATGTTTTAAAGTCTAGAAAAAAATGTCTCTTAAGATCAAATCTTGTTTTACTAGTTTGCTTATATTTTTTTTAGATGATAATTTTAGGTCAGGCGAATTGCAAGTTATTGTTTTCGTTGCAAATTGAAAATTTAATGCAAGATCTTTCTGTAAATTTTTTCTTAAAACTATATTCCTGATCATTCTTAGAGCTCGTCAGAAAAAAAATTAAATAATTAATACTTTAATTTTTATTAAAATTTAAAAATTGCTGGGTCCAGTGGACCCACGACAGAAGTGTAAATACATAATTTTCACGACTGCATAGTGAAGGGTTCTTTTTCTCGCAAGAGAAGTTGTAGCCTTCTTGGTGCTTCCCTAGAAAATCTGTCTAGCACACTTTTTTCAAATAATACCCCTACGGCTTGACGCTTGAGTAGATAACCGATGCCTATGTGAAAAAAGTATACAAAAAAGCCACTGAATCGATCATTATGCGGAAGATTAATTCTTTATGTTTTCTGAAACATGTGCATGTGCTAATGTAGGTAAACATTACCTAGGTCATCCTTTGCTATAATAACTTCATGAGAGGCAGAAAAACATTTTGTGTTGGATATTCAATAGTTATTGAGTGACAAAAATTGAATTGCATTATAGGTAGGTTGGTAGGATACCTACATATTTTCTACATCTTTTTCCGAATCTAAAAATTGAACCACATCTTAGTCCTGGACATTAAAATTAAATTAATGCATAGAACAAAAGTAAAAGCCTGACTTTCTAGGGGGGGGGGGGGGGGGGGGGGGAAATGCCCCCTCTCCCCCCCATCCCTGCGGGCACCCATGACTACAAGAACAATTACGTGCAAACCAATTAGTGCATTAAATTATTATCCTCATGTTGAACCTCCACATAAACAGTTAAAAAAGAAAATGGTATCATGTTTCCGGAACTCACGTCACATAAACGAAAGTTTACCTGAGTACATGTTTGGTCTGTGTATGGTTCCATAATGTATCCCATTGAGTGAAATGATTCCATAGAATCTAAAATTTCCACCAAAACAGTCAAACACAAAATAGAATACTCGTACAGTGACAGTGACTCATTATCATTGAAATCATTGAAACCTATGCAAAATCATCCAAATAATAGATTAACGAATGCATTTAGAGGGGCTTTTTGTCCAGTTCCAGTGCGTCCTGTCGATATCTTTTAATTATGATTGTTCGGTGCTTCGTGTGTCACGTCAGTCGTCGGTCGTTCGTTCATCCATGTGAACATACATATATAGTGAGAAAATTTCAACCATAAAATGTTCTTTTATGCTACAGCAACAAAAAATTATTAATCAAGAGCAAACGCCATATGCATCGTGGAGAGAGTTTCAAATTTCAATATTACCATTTGACGATACACACAAAACGATACCCTCAAATCCGTTGGCCAACCGAAGCGAATTGAGCGGCTTTTTGACATCACTCATTAGCAGATGCATTCGACACGCAAACCACGATGTCGATGCCATATGCGCGGATTGAATGACCGAATTTGTGCGATTGCACAACAATCAACGAAAAAAGCAGAATTCAATTATTAGAAATCGGTATATCGCTGTCGAGTGGTGTATCTACCTATAGTTTCCGGACATTTTAACTTTGTTTTATTTTTTGCATTGAGCTTTTAAATGATGAAGAGGAATTTCACTTGACAAATTGTTGGAAGGAAAATATTTAAGAGAAAAGATTTAAAATAAAATAAGGTTTTGATAAAATCAATATCCGCAAAAAATTACTGTAACACATCCATTTATATTGCAGACTAGTTCGAATACAAATTAATAAAAAAATAAAACATTGAGTGTAGTACCTATACTCACGCGTTTCGAGTTCAACTTCTTTGATGTGATTTAGCAATCCCCAAAAAAATTATTATCTTCACCCCTCTCTGAAAAAAAATCCACCTTTACTTAAAAATCTTAATCTTAAAATGTTCACAAAAGAAAATAGACTACGCCATGATGTCCCTATTCTTATGCGCATGTAGTGTTTACTATCAGTTTGATATCGGCAACTTTTAATGTCCCAAGGAGGGTTAGGGTAAACGTATGGAGAGTTTACTATCAGTTTGATATCGGCAACTTTTAATGACCTTAGCAAGTTAGGGATGATACTATTTGAAGCACAGCTCTTCAACAATTTGGATCCAAAAATGTTCACAAAATAAAGTAAACTACGCCACAATGTCCCTCTTCTGAAACGTATCTAGAGTTTACTATCAGTTTGATATCGGCAGCTTTAAATGTTCGAAGGAAGTTAGGGATGACAATATTTCAAGTGCAGCTCGTTTAAAATTTGGATCTAAAAATGTTCGCAAAAGATGGTAAATAGCACCATGATTCTCTCTTCTGAAACGTATGTAGAGTTTACTAACAGTTTGATATCGGTTGCTGTTAATGTCCCAAGGAAATTGGGGATGACACTATTTTAAACTCCGATCCTTAACAATTTGAATTTAAAAATGTTCGCAAAATAGAGTGAACTATTCTGTAATGTCCCTCTCCTGAAACGTATGTAGAGTTTACTATCAATGTGATATCGGCAACTTTTAATGTCCCAAGGAAGTAAGGGATGACACTTTCTTAAGCTCAGCTCTTTAACAATTTGAATCCAAAAATGTTCTCAAATTAAAGTAAACTTTGCAATAATGTCCCTCTTGTGAAACGTGTGTAGAGTTTACTATCAATATTATATCGGAAACTTTTAATGTTTGAAGGAAATTAGGGATGACACTATTTCAAGCGCAGCTCGTTAACAATTTGGATCTAAAAATTTTCACAAAAGAAAGTAAACTACGCCACGATGCCCCTCTTCTGGAACGTATGTAGTGTTTACTATCAGTTTAATATCGGTTGCTGTTAATGTCCCAAGGAAGTTGGGGATGACACTATTTCAAGTGCAGCTCGTTAACAATTTGGATCTAAAAAAGTTCGCAAAAGAAAGTAAACAATGCCATGATGTCCCTCTTCTGAAACGTATGTAGAGTTTACAAACAGTTTAATATCGGTTGCTGTTAATGTCCTAAGGAAGTTGGGGATGACACTATTTTAAACTCAGATCCTTAACAATTTATATCTAAAAATGTTCGAAAAAGAGAGTGAACTATGCCATATGTAGAGTTTACTATTAATTTGATATCGGCAACTTTTAATGTCCCAAGAAAGTTGGGGATGACACTTTTTTATGCTCAGCGCTCTTCTTTTTGAAGATATTATGACCAAATTCAAATCTGCTAATCTTAAATTATATTTGTATCGTGATAAAAAATGCCTCGATTATATGGCTTGTTCAAATCTTCCGAATATCTCACTGTTTCCTATGTAAGGCACTGGATCAAGATTCTATGCTTGTAGTAGTTCTCTTCGAATGTGTAAGGAAAATGTTGATTTCAAGCTCACCTTCTTCTTAAAATTGAAGACACCATTAACTTGTAAAAACGAACATAAATAAACTAAGCGAAATTCTTCTGAATCATTTCTGTATTGGATATCAAAAAGTGCAAATGAAAATAAGGACCGAAAATAAACGGACAGCACCGCACCGCCTCGAGCTATAGTAGTGTTGTTGGATTAATATTTAAGCAATTAATTCTGGAACAGTCATCGTCATTGAGGCCTAATTGCATTCCGTTTTTATCATTATGCACCAATGGGCCATATTTCGTCACCTCTGCTGCCCCGATTGTTCTACATGCAAACTTGCACATTGGTTATATGTGGATGCACTTGAATGGTAGTTTCAATTTTACCCTAAATCAAAGCACATTAAATGACGATAAATAATAAAAGAACCCCGGTCAACGGCAGCAGCGGACACTGGGATAGTACATGTATAATATCTGCTCTGGATTCTGGATAAAGGCGAGCTCCTATTTTCCCGTAATATTCCTGTCCTGATGGCTGCCAGCACCGGTGTTGGTTGCTGCCAAAAGAAGGTCATCGCATGGAAATTGTGTTCGACCTTCTGATGGAATTACCTTGGCCGGAGATGTTTCACAGGATTTTCCTCTAAAATATAAACCCCAAAGAAGGTAGAAGTTTGTGCATGTGTAATGTGTGTGGGATGCGATCAGAACTATATAAACCACCATCGCCATCGCCAAGCTATACCGGGATGAAATGTCTTTTGGAATATTTATACCGTTTCGTGTCTCACCCACATTTAAGCTCATCCTATCCTCGAATCAACCTTTCCTCTTCCTTTATTAGCTGACCCTGGTCGTAAATTTCAAAAAGTCCAGGTTATTCAAAGGAATGCTATAAGATACGATGTGGGAATTGGCTAATGGTAATAATAGAGAGAGTAGTGTTAAGATTATATTGCGTGTATGTATGCGGTTGTATTTTGTAAATGGGTTATGAATATGAAAGATGAAATTGAATAATGATCGAAATGGGATAAAGTGGGTGGTCTTGATACCTCTTTATTTTAATGGAATAAGTTTAAGTTTTTATTTGAATTTTATTCAAATACATAATTTGGTTAATAGCTGAAGAGTTATAGTGATATTTTTATTGCGAGCATATAAAGTTTTTGAAGTGATTTGAATTTTTAACAATTGATTCTGAAGTTTTAAGATAAAAGTTTTTTTTCACTCATAAAAAATCGACCTTAATATCTATCAATTTTATGCCATGACCATGATTATGAAAAATGTGAGTTTTGCTTTCTCTTCTCTATTCTGTGCTTAGTAGTCAAACTTAACAAAAAACGGAAATAGCTACATAAACTATTTCCCCATTAAATTCCTACATTAGACAGGTATATTAACTGTGAATTAAGTTTCTCCGAGGAATGGAACTTGGTATCTGATAGTCTCTACACCAAAAATAAGTGTCCTTTGCATTTTTAAGATTTCAATAATTTAACTCCAATAAGTGGCAAGTATTCTTATTCAGTTCCTTTTTCTTTGATTTCTGAAATTTCAAAACTTATGGAATACCTAGCTACAAGAACATCAAGTTCCCTAAAATATAAAACAAAACACAGTCCTTTAGTAAAACACTCCCTGAAAACTTTTTTTTCAACAAAAGTCATACAAAGCAGCATTCATATAATAAATTAACATCAAAATACAATTCCACTTACTTTAATGAGCTTAACGAGTTCCTGGGTGCCACCAGATTTTACTAAAGGTTATAACCACTACTTGAAAACAAAACGCCCCATTTAAAACTTTTACACCCTTTTGTATAAGTATACATCTGGAACCGATGTTGTTCTGGCTTATGTGTGTACCTAGAAATGGCTACACAACAATATTCTTTAAATTAAACAGTTCCATTTTATTTAACCCTCTAGTCCCTTGAACAATAACTTAGAAAAAAAAAACTACAAAAATAAAAACAAAAAGCTAAATGGCACACTTTAAGTCAATAGCACACCCTGTTTTCTGATAATCCCCACATTTTCGCTACAGTATAGTTAACTCTCATGACGCCCGCCGCCGCCGACACGATGAAGCGACGACGAGCGAGTTGGGTATAATCAGTTTTCAATTCATTTGCAATAAACGCTAATAAAGTTCTTCTATAGCACAAACAAATGAACAATAAATATCAGAAGTTGTTTCTCTCGTTCAACCATTCAACCCAAACTAAAATAACCCCGAAAACAATCTAACTCGTATACTACCCGCCCCCCTACGAAAACTAATGTTGTAGTGCCGCGGTTTCCGCCCTGGAAATCTGGAACACTAAACACTATACCTACTTGCTGTTGTTGGTTGGGTTTTTGCCTTGGTCTGGTGTGTACAAACAAAACGTCCCCCGAGAGGACGATTTATTTAGTTCTTCTCCTTCCTGACCGTGGCAAATGCCAAAATTATACCAGGCATAGCTTTATAAGGAGGTATAGAATTAGGCACCTATGGAAAAGAGGTAAAATTTTAAATACATTATAGGGTGAACAATATTGTGACTATATTTTTTCTTTAGATGCAATTAAACAAATTGTTGGAGAAAAGTTGAGCTAATTTAAGCTAATTTTGAAAGCAATTATGCACCAATGAGTTATGCATGCAAAATAATTGATCCGTATTTGGGTAAAATTGATCAGTAAGTGATTTAATTCAAAGTTAAAAGTTCAAGTGAGCTCAACTCCATGATTGCGTTTCGCCCAGGAACGATAGTTGGGCTCATCAGAATTTTTTTTTTTCAAATTTTCTTCATACTCAATTAGTAAGTGATTTAAGATTTGATCTAACCAATCAATATAAGTGCGTTTTATTGGTATTTATAGCTAGCGCAGCAATGCAAGCACCAAGAAAACGCTATACTCATCACTTTTATATATTCAACCCGAGTGCAGCGCCACATAAGTTTAAACTTAACGAAACCTTATTTCAACTTTTATATCCACTTTTATACAGACTTATTTATTGATACTTTTGAATTTGTTGTTGTTTACCAGGAGAAATTTTATTGCGCAAGCTATACCTAACCTTTTCCAATAAAACATGCTTAAAATATAAACACCAAAACTGCCAATTTTTGCAACCATACCAGGTTTATAAGGTTTATGAAGTAAGCAGGAGACTTTAGAGAACTCAGATTTAAGTATTTAAAAACAAAGTTACTAGCTATGTACTTTCTAAAAGTACTGGAGAGTGCTAGGATGCCACTACGGCCCAATGTTCAATGAAATTCTAATCCCAATTCACACTTCCACGTGGTAGAGAGCGGGTAACGCTAACTTGCAGGGGGACCGAATGGATGCCGGGATAAGCAGACAACCCAGCAGTGCTGGTCAGGGCACAAACTTGTCCTCGGGATGGTTAAATGCTCCTAAAGGCGGATGAACTGCAGATGGCGGTCAACGGCATGACAGTCTGGAGGCGGAGGAGCCTTTTTTAATGAAAGGCCAACGGCAGCAGCAAGTAGCGTCTGTAACCCATATTGGGTGGCTACAAAAGGCGTCTGTTTTTCCATAGTGGGCGGCCTCGAGTAGTATTATGTGTTTGACCATACAAAAGGCGGGTGTGCCTGTCAAATCTGAGTTTATGTAATTATTAATGCTGTCTCGGAAAACACCATGCGGTAGAAGGATATATGCAAATACATGAACTATGACAACAAGTGAAAATGAGTCCCCAAGAAGTAATCATTTAATGGAAAATCCATCTGCAGCTTCGGTTGCAGGAAACCGTACATCGGATTTGGGGGTGCGGTATCTTTCATGTACGATCGTCAATCAAGACAAGACGCCCCATAGTAATAAATGATTCGTTAAAAAAATAGAAGAAATCTTTCAAGAAGCGCAAATCTCACTTTTGGCTACAGTATACGTACAAAAATCAGAGCGTGGAGCGTTCGATCCTTGTACAGCGAAGGTAGATAAGAGTAGGTTGAACATGAAACGCTTCGCCTAAAGATCAGAATCCTGGGGCATTAGCGAAACTAAGTGGAGAGGAAGAGCTGAATACAGATTTGACACTGGACAAACGAGAATGGTGTATTCCGGGGAAGAGGAAAGAGAGGGTGGCTAAAGACTGCATGGGGCTGGAATTATGTTGAACGAAGAAACAAGGCGTTATCTTTTTTCGTGGGAGCCCATTTCTGCGAGATTAATCGCAGCAAGGTTTCATTCAAAAATTCGTAAGGTAACAGTTATTCAGTGCTACGCCCCCACAAATGAAGACAAACCGCGTTCTAAACTCATCTTAACTAGGCTTACAAGAGTGTTCTGAGAGCCGATATCATAGTCGTCAGGGAGACCTCAATCCCCAAGTCGGATCAGACAATAACGGTCTGGAACGCGTGATGGGAAGAAATGGCTTGGAGTCATGAAACGAAAATGGTAGTTTACTTGTCGACTTTTGTAATGCAAATCGTCTTGTGATAGGTTGGACTCCATTTAAGGATAAGACGTGCAACAAAATCACCTGCGTGCATCCGGACGGTCAAACTGAAAACTAAATTGACCATATCATGATTCAGCAGCGATGGATGAAGTCTAAGTGTGATGTTCGAAGTATAAGAAATGCCGATGTGGTAAGCGACCACCATTTGGTTCTGATGAGTATCAAACAACGCACCGCTGCGGTACAAAGACAAGCGCAGGATGCAGCAAGGAGTTCAAAATTCAATTCGAATGCTTTAAATGACCCCAACATTTGTCGTAACTTTCTCACCACCCTTAACGACAACTATTCATTAAACTGTATTCAACACTCAACAATTGATGAGGTGTGGGGTGAAGTAAAAGGTGCTTTTTTGGAGCCTGGATCCGATCCTATACCCAAGCGGACGAGAGGTAGCGACTCTTGGATATCCCAAGACACCTGGGATAAAATCGAACTTAGCAAATCGTTGAAAATGCAAATAAATGCCGAGGCAGATGTTCAACGAAATGCTGGATTGCAAAGCGAGGATCGCCTTACACATAAGACGGCCTATGTCTGTATGAGACATCACGGGAGGGTGAGGTTGGACGGACTCGCAGAAAATTCGGAAAATGCTGCAATTAGAGAATATATCCGGGAACTGAAACAAATATCGAAAGATGTTATTGGGAAAAAAAGCAACATCAATCATCCTGTAATGGATGTGGATAGCACACTTTGGGTATCAATGGAGGATAAGCTACGCAGATGGAAAGACCACTTTTGTGCCAAGATAAATGAAATTCCGTTGAGCTGAGTACTGAAGTGCCCCACCTTTACGAGATGCGTAGGTCCTGTAGGGGTTTTGACAGCAAACCGTCTTCTGTATTGGAAATTCAAATATCAATAATTAATCTCCTCAAAAATAACAAGGCATTATTTTTTAATGGTAAAACAATTAAGGAGAATAAGGAATAGCTTTCAAAATATTCTGAAGACTCTGCTATCTTGAATGAAACAAGGCACAAGTTTGTTAGTGGTCGATTGTACACACCACAAACGGAGAAAACCAGGGCATCTTAATCTTGTCCGTCCTGTTGGGAGAAATGTTAAAAAAAATCAAGGTAATTGTGTGGATGATCGTCGGGTCGCCTTTACGGTGATAGCTAACATTGCAGCCATTTCAATGGAGAGCTTTATTCATTTTTTGCAAGATCATTTGGACATGGAAAAACGCTTCCCCACTTGGTGAAAAAATTGATCGAAAATGGAATCAATTTCAAATTTCCAAACAGAGCTAATGTCTCTTCAACCTTAACTGAAGGAGATTCTTACAACGTATCGTAACCCTGGATAATCGACTAACGCTTAAAAATTATCGAAACACAGGACTTCTTGAAACAAACACACTCGAAAAAATGAAAAAAAAAAGCGATTTTCCAGAGTTTGAAAAATGAACTTCTTTGGAAGGGTCAAAGAAGTTGGATCTATTTGAATTTCTTTTTATGCCTAAAAAATAACAAAGATTCCAGCAAAAAAAATATTCATAAGAACAAAATTTTCAAACAAATATTTTTTTTTTGATTTTTAAAAAATATAAAAGAATTTGGTTTGTTGAAAAATTATTTTTTAAAAATGATATACCTAGCTGTTTTTTCATTCCCATAGGGTTTTTTCAACACTGTTTAGAATATTAAAGGCAAATAATAATGGTACCTCCCATAGAAATAATGTTTAAAAAACGGTCAGTGCAAATCTTATTTTTCTCAAAAACGACTCCTTTGATTTTGATAAGTTTTTAAGGTAGGTAGGTGTGCTTAAATGAGCGTGATCTACGACTTAATGTTATACAAATTTATAGTTTCAAACTATGAATATTACCTTCCATTTTTTTTAAATTTCATTCGACTCCCTCAAAGTTCAACTTTCATGTGATATCAATATTAGTTCGAATAAAATAAAGTTTTGCCAAAGTTAGCCGTCAAGAGAAATAATAGACCAAGATCCCAGGGCAGCCAGACATACGTCATTTTATCATAGCTGAATTTTTCCCTGTGAATGATCCCTATGGTAGGTATTAACGAATGGATACTACGAACCTTGAACCCGGGTGCGTTTTGGAGGTATTGAGTGCTATAAAAGTGCATAAAATGATGGAAAATTACGTTATTTTATCAGAGCTGATTTTTGTATATGTTTCAAAGAAAGTTATGATAAGCTTATTTTGACACTTGCCAGACACCTGCATGGGGACCCAATGCCAGCCAGACACGTTTAAAGGTGTCAAAAAAGTCGTCAAATTTACGTTATAGTATCAGAGCTGAATTTTATATATGTTCTTTGGGCAACTGTTTCAAGATATTTCCCAAGCTCCCAGACACTTACATGGGGACCCAATGCCTGCCAGACACCTTTTAAGGTGTCAAAAAATCATTAAATCGCGTTATAGTATCAAAGCTAATTTTTATATTTTTGTCTATAGACAACTGTTTTAAGATATTTCCCTGCCAAGCACCTGCAACATTGGAACCTAGTATCAGCTAGACAGATACAGATTTAAAAGTATACAAGATATTCCCCAAGCTACCAAACACCTATACCTAATAGTTTCCAAATAATCGTGTTTCATACGGTTCAGTATCAAAGCTATTTTGATCTAACGAACAAAAATATGTTCCTTGGATAACATTATTTAACAATATTTGTAGCCAAGAGTGCGAATGTCATCCTTAGGTTCCAAAGCTTCACTGGTGCTTAGATATACCTTACCTACCCATCAACATTTCTAAGCATTTATTAAAAACAAATATTTTCTTCTGCTACGACTAACTGGCTGAACAGAATGCAAAACGGAGCTGGAATAGATGTCAAAAATGCTGCAGCCGGAGCTGCAAGAGTTGAACAAATTTTAACTTTTACTGCAGCATTTTTGACATCTACTGCAGCTTTTTTGACATCTATTCCAGTTGCGTCTTGCATTCTGTTCAGCCAGTAACTTGTTACCTAGCACCAAATAAAGAAATTACTTTGAAAATGCCCAAATTAGTAAATTAAAATAGCCAAATGGGAAATTAAACCCAAAATAGGAAAAATTGCCAAAAACCACTGCAATATAAGGAAATATCGCCCAAATGTGATCGGGGCGATTGCAAACATTTTTTAAAAGCACCCAAGGGGCTTGGGCTCACATTAGGATTTGGGGTGGTCTCAAGGTTGTTTCTTTTGCATTTAAAGAATCTGAACCCGTAGGTGTTTTTTAAAAATGTTTGCAATCGCCCCGATCACATTTGGGCGATATTTCCTTATATTGCAGTGGTTTTTGGCAATTTTTCCTATTTTGGGTTTAATTTCCCATTTGGCTATTTTAATTTACTAATTTGGGCATTTTCAAAGTAATTTCTTTATTTGTTGCTGGGTAACAAGTTAGTCGTAGCAGAAGAAAATATTTTTTTTTAAATAAATGCTTAGAAAATGTTGATGGGTAGGTATGTTTAAGCACTAGTGAAGCTTTGGAACCTAAGGATAACATTCACACTCTTGGCTACAAATATTGTTAAATAATGTTATCCAAGGAACATATTTTTGTTCGTTAGATCAAAATAGCTTTGATACTGAACCGTATGAAACACGATTATTTGAAAACTTTTAGGTGTAGGTGTCTGGTAGCTTGGGGAATATCTTGGATACTTTTAAATCTGAATCTGTCTAGCTCATATTAGGTTCCACTGTTGCAGGTGCTTGGCAAGGAAATATCTTAAAACAGTTGTCTATAGACAAAAATATAAAAATTAGCTTTGATACTATAACGCGATTTTTTGACACCTTAAAAGGTGTCTGGCAGGCATTGGGTCCCCATGTAGGTGTCTGGGAGCTTGGGAAATATCTTGAAACAGTTGCCCAAAGAACATATATAAAATTCAGCTCTGATACTATAACGTAAATTTGACGACTTTTTTGACACCTTTAAACGTGTCTGGCTGGCATTGGGTCCCCATGCAGGTGTCTGGCAAGTGTCAAAATAAGCTTATCATAACTTTCTTTGAAACATATAAAAAAATCAGCTCTGATAAAATAACGTAATTTTCCATCATTTTATGCACTTTTAGCACTCAATACCTCCGAAACGCACCCGGGTTCAAGGTTCGTAGTATCCATTCGTTAATACCTACCATAGGGTTCATTCACAGGGAAAAATTCAGCTATGATAAAATGACGTATGTCTGGCTGCCCTGGGATCTTACTCTATAAATACAGTTCCTATGAAAATTTGAGAGGAATTCCAAAATATGGCTAGAAAAAATTGAGTTGGAGGGAGATTCAATTTAGAGAGATTCGACTGTATGTTC
The DNA here is from genome assembly GCA_963921185.1 of Dasysyrphus tricinctus. Lineage (NCBI taxonomy): Eukaryota > Metazoa > Arthropoda > Insecta > Diptera > Syrphidae > Dasysyrphus > Dasysyrphus tricinctus. Next base: position 102,498 of record CAWUEQ010000133.1, read on the forward strand.
TTATCAGCCGAATGGATTTAAATATTTCATTTTAATATAGCTTATCAAAATTTTCGAAAAGGAAGTTTTAGAAATTAAAAAAAGTTTCAAATTTGTATTTATCTCAAAAACAAGTTGACAATTTTTTTAAATTGTAATATTAGCATGGATATTTATAAATACTTAAGATTTACGGACCAATTTTTTTCTTTAAGATGCCTCTGGATGAATTTTTGAGAATAATGGAAAATTGACAAAATTGATTCCCAAGGATCTCAGCTATCGAGCCATTATTGCCAAAATCGAGATAGCATATGAATGGATGACATTTTGGCGTCAAAATATTCAGGCTATATTTTTGATTTTATTTTTCTTTTATTTCAAGAATTCAGTGACAGGTTTTGTAAAAATTATTTAGAACTGCCAAATGGATTCCCAATTTCTGGGATACAGCAGAGGAGTACCTATATAATATGTATACCAATTTAAAAGTAATGATTAGGGCTACAATCTGTTCGAGGCCGAGGTTTGAATTTCCTCCTTGTTTTTGAAAAATGTACTTTCTTTTGGAAACTCTCAAATAGTTTATATTTCAATTATGTTTTAAATAACATGAACCAAATAATAACTTACTTATATAACCTTAATGTTCTAATAAAGTAATTAACTAAAGAAAACTAGCACACAAACTAAAATGTTGTGTTTTTTCCAACAAAAAGTTGTTATGTTCAAATATTTGTATTTTTTAGTGAATCTAATTGCCACGAGATGGCTTCTCTTCAAAAATGAAGGTCATGTTGTATGATCGAATCAAACAAACAATAACAAACATTTTCGTGTTTTATATGAAGATAAAAATATTCAGAGACCTCTTAAGAATGTTTTAAGAACTTTTCGTACCAAAATTAATTTTAAAAAAAACGCTGTACTGATTTTTTGTTCATATACATTTTGATTGAATTATTAATGTGCAGAACACAATTTGATAACAAATACAAGCACTTGAACTTGATTTGTTTATTCTGTGTAAAATGGTGCACAATTAATTTGATATTGGATGGTACAATTGCAGGCACTTGAAACCTGAACTGTATGTGAAAAGTGGATCAAATTACTACTCAACGAATTGTTTTAAAATGATATTTATTTGTGGGCCAATGCCTCTTTTATACTTATTATTAATTGCATAAAATGCTTACAATGGATAAATAAAATAAATGCTTACAATGAATAAATATAATTAAATATGGGTCGATATGCAACGATCGAACGCCACCGCGTTCGTTCGTTGTATCCATTTCAGAATGTAATACAGTCAGCATTATTGTTGTTTATGTTGTTTAACATACTTCCCCGCGTTGAATGGCTCAATTCAACTGTATTCTCATATGACGTTGACATCGTACTGTATTCTTGGTTGTGGAACAGGTGTAGAATTAGTGGCTGACGTCAATCTCTTCCGGAGTTTGCAAATAATTACAATTGCAAAACTCATTGAAAGAAGAAGAGCAAAATAACTGACAAAGTGGTGATGAATGCTATTGAAGAATACCTTGTCGTTCAGCTTAGGAAGACCTTGATGTTGTAGGGTAGAGAGTTGAGTCTGGAGATGGTTTAATGCTTCTAGATGACTGTTGTTGAATGTTGGAAGTGATTCCAGAGCTGCGTGCACATCTTTGGGTTTGGCAATTAAAGATATGTTCCCAAAGCTTATGTAGGATGATTGTAGAGTGCTGATCATCATCTGATTTCCTTCAATGGTAATGAGATTGTTTCTCAGTATACAATCATTTTCCATTGATAGAATGCCGGATCCAGTGAGTTCAATTTGTAAGGTTTTTGTTTTGCATACAGCAGTTAATTGAATATTATAAAGAGTTCCGAATACCCATTGATTTCTGCTATTCAGCTGGGTCCAAATTAAGTCATTACTTGGTTTAAGTATGCTACATGATGGTGCGGTATTGTTGTTGAAGAGATTAAATTCACAATTGTATGCTTGTGAACCAGCATGGTATTTTGCCTTTCTGTTGGCGCAAAAAAAACTGCATGTCTTTTCCCTTGTAACAATCCTTAAGCTCGGATGCTGTCATTGCAAAGTATTGGTCTCTATGACGATTTATAGCCAAAATTTCCATTGCCGGACTGATGATGAGGAGCGTGTTATTAACGATTGACGGAAAGGGTGTGAGTTGAAATAGATTGAAAGATTCTTGTTCAACTAGTGGAATTTTAATGACAAATAACAGGTGATTTCCAGTAGCCTGACCCTTTGTTGTTGATATCTTATAGAAGTGGAGCAAGTCTTCTTGCTCGAATGGTAGTTTTTGGGATTGGGGTAAATTGTTTTTGATGTTGATAATTTCCGCCCTCAATTGAGCTGGTGATAGCAGGAGGGGACTTATGGTTCCATAGTGTACGTCCGTAAATGTGTTGCGAATAGCGTTCTCAATTTGCTGCAGGTTTGTAGCCATAAGCATTAATTGCATTGTTAAAGACGTAAAAATTTGAAAGATTCTCAACTGATCAGTTGTGTCTCCAATTCTCGCAATGATGTGTGTCACTTGATTTTGAAGCGTTATCATGCGTTTTTCTCCTTCGAGATAATCTTGTTTCATTATGTTGATGGTGGAGTCTATGATGGAAGTCTGATTTTTTAGCATTTTTAAAAGATGCGCTTCATTTGTGTTAACTTGATTGATGGTTTTTGAGAGTTCTTCAGCGTAGTCAGAATCAAGCAGTCCAAATAACGAATGTGCTAAATTGCCGACTATGTTGATTGCCGCGCGTGGAGTTCGATGTTTTGAGATGAGGTTGGTGTCTGCTTGTAGGGTACTCCTCATGTTTGTAAAATGTGTTACTAGTGCACTGCACGTTGTCCTTAACTGTAGTTGGTTGCATAAATGTTCAAGAGCAATTGTTCCATTGTTAAATGACTCTAATTCTGATCGAATGGGTGCTAGATCGTAGTAGACAATAATTTTCCATTCGTTGGCAACTAGATTTGTGGATCCAAGATTTTCGAAATATATTCCTGGATTATTGTCAAATCTTGATATGTTAATCGGCGATGCACAAACTACGGGTAGAAGAAACAATGACAGTATAACGGTGGTGATTAATGACACACATGACGTCCTTCTTCGTTTTGTAGGCGTTTCTGTCGTTTCATTCATTCGAGATTCGGATTGTGAAGTTGCTACCTGTGCCTCGTCAGTGTTATCCTTGTCATCAGTACTATCAATGTCTTCGAACAGTGGGGCTAAGCGATGAATTGGTCGTTTGAATATTCCAGATTTGGTTTTGACATTGACTACTCGAACAACATTGTCGTCGCCCTTGAAGATTTGGACAATTCTTCCCAGTGGCCATTGAAGCGTTGGCGTGTTGTCTTCTTTGATGATAACCATGTCGCCAACTTTGATGTTTTCCTTATGCTGATTCCATTTGTTTCTTTGTTGTAATTGATTTAAGTATTCACTTGACCATCGTTTCCAAAATTCATGTTTCAAGTAGCAGATTGAATTCCATCGATTTCTCAGATTTATTTTTTCTGGAGCGCTGTCGGGATCAACTTGAGCAATCAATGGTTCACCAATCAGGAAGTGTCCTGGTGTCAATGCAGCCAGATCGTTTGGATTCGATGAAAGTGGAGTGAGTGGTCTTGAATTTAGGATGGCTTCAACTTCGGTGATTACGGTCTCCAATTCTTCATGCGTGAGTGACGATATGGAGACTGTTTTGACTAACAGATGTTTGGCTGATTTGACTGCTGCCTCCCATAAACCGCCGAAATGTGGAGCTCTTGGAGGGATGAATTTAAATGTTATTCCCTTGTTGCTGCTAGCCTTGATTATGGCTTCCTTCGCTTCGGGGGTGTGCAGTACACTGTTGAGTTCATGAAGCTGATTCCTTGCTCCCACGAAGTTGGTGGCGTTGTCACAGTAAAGAGTTTGAATTCGTCCACGGCGGTTGATGAATCTTCTGAGTGCTCCAATGAATGCCTCCGTCGTTAAGTCAGTCACAATTTCTAAATGTACTGCCTTGGTGGTGAAGCAACAAAAAACTGCTAAGTAAACCTTGTGTGGCCTTTTTCCCCTGATTTTGTAGTGTACCCATAGGGGGCCACAAAAGTCTACTCCGGAGTTTAAGAAAGGTCTATTTGCTGTGACGCGATCTACTGGCAGATTACCCATTACTTGAGTCATCAACTGTGGTCGGGTTTTGGTGCATCTGATACATTTATGAACTGTGTGTCGAGCCATGATCTTACCCTTAATAGGCCAAAATTGCTGCCTCAGAATTGATAACAATGTTTGTGGTCCACAGTGGTTGTGTTCGTCATGTTTCATTTTGAATAGCAATTTTGTGATGGATTCGTTGTACGGCATCAATATGGGATGTTTGGCATTAAATGAGATTGATGCGGCCTCTAGTCTGCCTCCAACTCGTAGAATCCCCCTTTCGTCTAAAAATGGAGCCAGGGTAATCAATGCGCTGGATTTGCATACTCCTCTGTGACCTTTAAGATCTTGTATTTCATTTGTAAATTCAGAAGATTGTATTTGCTTTACGATGACCAAAGGTGATTCATTGAGTTCCTTAGGTGATAATGCTGTTTGTTCTGCTGGATTTATGTCCATTTTCCTGGCTCTATTGGTGAACCGGAGAACATAGCCCATTGTACGTTGCAGAAAATTGAAAGAATTTCGATGTTTTATCTGGTAAATTAGGTCAATTGTAGGGTTTTGTTGTAGTGCTACTGCCACTGTGTGTTTTCTTTTCCGTTCTAGATCGGAGGGTATTTCTAGCTCCTTTACGAACGGCTGGTGCCATGTTGATTCGTTTCCATGCAAGAAAAACGGCCCATAAAGCCACATGTTACATGACATAAAGCTTGCTGCAGATATTCCCCGAGATAGTAAGTCTGCTGGATTCTCTTTGGATGGGACATGACGCCACTGAGTTGCCAGGGAACATTCTTGAATTTTTGCAACTCGATTTGCCACGAATGTGTGAAATGATGACGATGTGGAATTGATCCATGATAGTACGATTCGTGAATCAGTCCAAAGATGTATTGGCGTGTCTCGCAGTCGTAAATCTTCTCTGACTCTGCTTGTTAGTTCGGCTCCTAAGACTGCAGCGCATAATTCAAGCCGAGGAAGGGTCTGTTGTTTTACCGGAGCAATTCTTGACTTCGCACAGAGTAGTCTGACGATGATTGTGCGATCTCTATAAGTTGAACGAAGATACACAGCTGCACCATATGCTTGTTCTGATGCGTCAACAAAGGTGTGCATTTGTACGGATGTTGGATTCTGTTGATTAAAGATGTGTCTGGGAACCTTTGCCTGATTGAGTGTTGACATGTTGTTCCTGAAGATTATCCATTCCTCCTTAAGATGTTGTGGTAGTTCGTCATCCCAAGACAGTTTTAGGTGCCAAAGCTGTTGCATGAAGATTTTGGCTTTAACTACTACTGGACCAAAGAGTCCTAGTGGATCAAAGATGCGTGCTATGTCTGAGCTGACTGATCGCTTAGTGATTGAGATAGTATCAGATATTTGTGCTCTTCCACATAATTGGTCTGATTTTGGTTGCCAGATTAGACCTAAAGTTTTGATTGTGCAATTGATTGAATCGCTGAAATCAAGGCTGACTTCTTGGTCCTCAGCTGGGATATCCTTTAATAATGATGGATGGTTTGCACACCATTTGCGGAGTTTGAGTCCAGCACCATTGAGTAATGAAGAAACCTGGTATTGTGCCTCTTTCGCATGAGCGATGCTGTCCGATCCACTAATGCAGTCGTCGACGTAGAAGTCATCTTGAAGTATTTGAGCCCCAATCGGTTGAGTTATTTTGTTTTGGGTTGCTAAGTATTGCAAGGATTTAGTTGCCAAGTAAGGTGCGGATGATGTTCCGTAAGTTACTGTTTTCAATCTATAGTACCTTATCTCTTCTGATGATCTCCGTCTCCACATGATGAGTTGATAGGGTTGATCTTCTTCATGTACCAGAATCTGCCTGTACATCTTCTCAACATCTGCTGTAAAAACGTACTTGTGCAGGCGAAAACGAAGTAGTATAGATAATAGTTCACTTTGAACTGTAGGCCCAGTGTGGAGGATGTCATTAAGCGATAGACCAGACGAAGTTTTTGCTGAGGCGTCGAAGACCACCCGTAGTTTTGTTGTACTGCTGTCAGGCTTCAATACGCAATGGTGAGGTATGAAGAAGTGGGGTCCTTGAATGCTGTCTTGTCTGATCTCTTCCATGTGGCCAAGAGATTCATATTCGTCCATAAATTTGACGTAATCTTCTCTTAGTTTAGGGTTTTTGTTTAGTCGTCTTTCTAGTGACATAAAACGATTAAACGCTGTTTGCATAGAGTCACCTAGTGCTACGCCATTTTCTCGAAATGGTAACCTAACGATGAAACGCCCAGATTCCGATCTAGACACATTTTGAATGAAGTGTGATTCACAGTATTTTTCTAATGATGTCATCTGTTTTGGTGTGTTTTCAAAGTCATCAAGCCTCCAAAACCGTTCAATAAGCTCGTTGGTTGAGTCTTCTTCGCAAAAGATGCCACAAGTAGCAGTGTTGTATGTCGTATCTTCAATTTTCCCGGTTACTACCCAACCAAATACTGTGTTTTGTAAAATTGGCATTTTGTCGCCGATTTGTATTTGTTCGGGGCGGATTAACTGATGATAAAATTCTGCTCCCAAAAGGACTTCAATCTTACTGGATCGGTGGAAGTTGGGATCTGCCAAGTTGATGTTTTCTGGTATAGACCAGGTAGAAGTATCTAGGTTTTGAGTGGGTTGAGGAGATACGATGTTCGGAAGTATGAAGGCTTCCAGTCTGCATGCGAAATTGCCCATTGTTGAGTGAAGTTGAATGTTTATTCGCTGTGTTGTGTTTCGTGTTCTTCTGCCGATGCCCTCAATGCATAGAGATGATGGTGTTGGTGATAAGGATAAGCGTTTAATAAGTCTCTCAGTTATAAGGTTTATTTGAGAACCGGAGTCTAAGATGGCTCTAACTTCACATGTTTGTCCATCATTTGCTGTGATTAGAACCCTTGCGGTGGCCAAAAGAACGTAACCTTGCTTGTTATTCAATTGTTGTATAGTGGCAACCGTGAGCGGTGATGAGCCTCCCACTTCTGATGACATCAATTTGGTAGGTGTAGCACCTGCTACGATGGTTGTAGATGGATTGGATTTCCTTTGATTTGGACTTGATGAACATGCCTTTTCTAAATGCAGTAAGGTATTGTGTTTACCTGAGCACTTAGTGCAGCATCGTGATGAGCATGATTTCGCATTATGATCAACCTTGAAACAATTTACACATAGATGTCGTCTTTGGGTCCACTTAAGCCTTTCAGCAGCTGACATTTTTAAGAACTTCTCACAATAGTAAATAGGGTGGCCTTTTATCCCACATACCTTGCAATTTTCCGTGTTGGACGTGGCTATTGTTATCACCGCCTTGGCCTTTTCTTTTCCGCCAACAGCTTCTAAAGACTCAAATCGGTTTTTTAAAAATTTGAGAAATTCGTCCATCGTCTGAAGCTCTCGAGGGTTTTGAAGTGATTGTTCATATAATAGGTGGCTTTGTCGATCCAACTTCTTTATTAAGAGATGAGTGAGTAATGGGGCCCAAGATGCTGTCTCAATGCCAAGAGTTTTGAGTGCTGCAAGACATTCATGGATTGCGTCATGAAATTCTCTGATGGCCTTCATTTCTGGATTAATGTTCGGCAGACTGAGAATTCTCTGGATAAGTGCTGAGGTTTGCGCCCTTTTATTGCTGAAACGATCCTGGAGGATATTCCAAGCGATACTGTAGTTGTCTTCAGTCAGTTCAAGGTGGCGCATCAGTCTCTCTGCATCACCGGACACATTTGTCTTCAAATACCACATTTTTTGGACGGGTGGTAATGGTTGTTCATGTATCATCTTAGTGAAGATGTCTGAAAATGTTTGCCATTTTAAATAATCGCCGTCGAATTTGGGTATCGACATTTTAGGCAACTGAATTGCCGGCGATCAGTTAGCTGTTTTGATGGCTCGCTTCTTTGAACGCTTGATGATGTTTTGCTCAAAGAAGCTTGATTTTTGAGAACTGATGTCTCTAATTCGGTGTACAACTCCATGTTGTAACCCTCAGATTCCGGATCATTGACAGCTTCCCAAATTGAGTGATGAATCTCCTCAACCTGGGTCCAAAGTCTGTTCATAGACTCCAGACATTGGATGGGTGCTTCTTCTTTTATTTTTCCGTTGATGAGTCGGGCTAGTGAATTCATAAGTGCCTTTTGTCTTCTCATCAGGGTATCAATGTTTGGGTTGTTATCTTGTTCTTTAAGAGCAAGATTTTTTGTTGATGTCAATGCATCATTAGGTTTAGATTGGTTATCTTCTGTACCCTTTGGCACGACATCAAGTTTGGTGTTGTTACTGGCCTCTATCTGCGCCAGTGAATCACTCAAGATTTGCTTATACTTTTCGTATAATGTCTTGATTTGGTCAAAATACTTAGAGGTAAAGTACTCGTGGTCTAACGATATGTCTGGTGTGTCGCGAATTCTGCCATCTGTAGCTTCGAATTCTTCCCATACGGTGTTTAGACGATTGAGTCTTGACGTGAAGTATTCTCTAGTTGTTTTGCGGGTGGAGGAATCTTTCGAGAAGTTGCGGATGATTGATTGTATCTCCTCTCCAGATATGCGTTGGCTCCTGGCTAAACTATCCATAGTAAAGCTGATGTTCTTTGAATGTAGGGGTCACCAAAGTCAGAAGGTTGCGTGTTCAGATCACGTCGGGGTCACCAAAATGATTGAATTATTAATGTGCAGAACACAATTTGATAACAAATACAAGCACTTGAACTTGATTTGTTTATTCTGTGTAAAATGGTGCACAATTAATTTGATATTGGATGGTACAATTGCAGGCACTTGAAACCTGAACTGTATGTGAAAAGTGGATCAAATTACTACTCAACGAATTGTTTTAAAATGATATTTATTTGTGGGCCAATGCCTCTTTTATACTTATTATTAATTGCATAAAATGCTTACAATGGATAAATAAAATAAATGCTTACAATGAATAAATATAATTAAATATGGGTCGATATGCAACGATCGAACGCCACCGCGTTCGTTCGTTGTATCCATTTCAGAATGTAATACAGTCAGCATTATTGTTGTTTATGTTGTTTAACACATTTACATTTATTTAATCATGAATTCAGATGACATTTTTTTTCGTCTCATGCTGTTAGAGGATTTTTTTTAAGTGAATTTAAATATCAAATTTCATGCTTTTAAAAATTTTTTGCTAATAGTTTCCATGTATTTATACACAATTTTTAATACAATGAAGCCTCTTGAACATAACAACAAGAACCAACGCGGAATCCAGTCGTGAATTAAAGATTTAATATATTTTTTAATCTTGTGATCGTTTTTGAAAGACTTTGAACTTAGAACAAGTGACACCAAAACCAGGTGATAATAAATTTATTCTATTGAGCATTATTGTAGGAAAATTAGTTCATTACCTTCCTGATTTTAAATAACCAAAAACAAAACCTAATTTCGTTAAAAAAAAAATACTGCCCAAAAATCCATAAACACCCTGTACTTCAACCTGATAAATTCTTATAACAGAATAGTAAAACTTTTGTCATGATCATATAGAGTTTCCAGTGCTGGCAAAATGCTTATGTCTGTATATTTTTTGGTCAATAGCTACAAGCTACGGAGTGTACGAGACGAGTGTATACACGCCTTCAATTTCATACCTTCTAGCTTCAGCAATCCCCAAAACGATGACATTTCTTTAATTTTGAACATACACAAAGGCTATTGCCTCCACTTTTGCAATATTCGGGCGCACTCAGCCGTGCACTCAGCTGGCTGAGCTTCGAGGCCATCAACTACTATATGCTTTAGCTGTTGCCACCTTTGTGGCTGGGGAGGTAGTGCAAACTTGCAGCAACTGCAACCGTTAAAGAATCACTATTATATAGCGCAGTTACGATAAACATCTCCTGAATTAGGAACGTTATTATCTGCGCGCCTTGCCTTGGCTGGACTGAACCAAAAACGGTTCCTGGTTTCCATTGCTGCACAGGACATAGACATACAGAACTCAGAGGAGCACTTGCGATGATTCGTTTTTAGGTTTATTATTATTATTTTTTTTTTTTCGAATGATAATAAATTTTGGAAGGCATTTTTTTGTTGCCTACTAGCCCACTTCCTATGTTGATATGGTGTGTTCTAAACTCTACCTTGGGTGGGAACAACTATAGATACGATGACGACCATGAGGATGAGAATGAGAATGAGGCCCCTGATGAGAGAACTGTGGGCTGATTTATTTGCAAGCTACCGAAACAGAGTCATGCAAGTGGGAGGAAGCACATGGCAGCGGCACATGGTCGTAACAACTATTAATTCTGCACGGTATACTAGTAGTTTCGTGCTCATGACAGCGCTCTTGAATGCCTCGCCTTTTCCTCTGTCAGCTTACCTAACCTATATAGTTTAGTTCTTGTTTGGGTTTTTATAGTTTGTTTTTATTTTTGTTATATTTTTTTATTTTTTTTATTTTTTAAAAGTTTTTTGTTTGTTTTTATTTATTAAGTGCTCGAGTGGGGTAAGCAATAGCTTATATTGAAGGCAGGGCCGTATTTGTTTCCTTTCTGTTTCTGGATTCAAGTCTTTTTCTTCAATTCGAAACCTACCTTGAAAGTTTCAATTTTTTGTAGGAACTTTTGTAGGAACTACCTACACATTAATTTAGCCCAACAGTTGTGGCAAAGTAAACGTTGTAGTTTGGTACTTAAAGGGCAATCTTTGCCTCATTATATAGATATTAATCAAAGTTAATACCTTAATCTCAATTCTGCTTTTCTGACTGTATCACAACAAACCTTAGCCACTGAAGCGGGTAGTTTTTCAAACTCCTTTTTTTTTTGAAGGCTAATTTCAATTACATCTAGTTTAAAAAAAATCTTTAAATTTTTCTGTCCGATGATTTTATACAGGGGGGGGGGGTAAATTTCCAGAGTGAGGTGGCAAATCATGGACTCCGACAGAAAAAACAAGTAGTAAAAAACTAAGAAAATATTGATAGTGTGGCATTCTACAGATCCAGGATGGGCATATGACCCCTTTCCCCCTCCCCCTCTGGTCGACTATTTGTGCAGATATGTACTATCCAAATGTTTGACATGACATTAATTAACTTTCCCAACTAGGGTTGAATAACATTCGTCGTGCGGATTGATATATTCATTGTATGTGATGTGGTATGCCGCCATCGCCATAACAACTAATAGAGAATACGTACAATAATTCAAAGTCCTTTCTTCTTCATCTCCATTTCAAGAATTTGTCAGCAGTTAATTCGAATAAATAAAACATCCTTTAACAAGCAAATCAAAACCTGATAAGAATATTTAAACAAAAATCCTATTTTATGAAAAAGTTTTCTCTTAAAAAAAAAAAGAAAATAAGAAAAAAATTGATATAAATTGCTATAATTGTGTCAAAATCTCACACGAATTGACGATGTCGTAAAGTTGAAGCCATTGCCAGATTTAACTGCCATTTAACAGTCCAATTTAATCATCCTTTCCCTCGATGGCGATGTGACGACCCATTTTGGCGGCAGTGATGGTGGTGGATTTTGGCAGCCTTACTCTAAATGCAAACAAAAAAAACCCTCAAAACCTAACTCCCCACTTAAATACAAATCTTTGAAATTGTTTATATCCGTCTAAATAAATCTTTTTCTACCATTTTCAACGTCCTTTAATGTATTCATCTCCAGGGCAAGTATAAAAAAAACACAACATCGTTTATCCCAACATACTCTACTCATATCGTTTGGCCTTTGCTAACAAAAAAAATTGAAAAAAAATATCCACTCATACGTGACTCTTGTGCACTCCAATTTATCACTCCTGCTGACAGAATGTCCTTTTTCATCCTTTATTCCCGATTTTCAATCCAAATGTACATATACTCAGTCTCGTTTGAAAATCATAGATGTATAAGTACCTCCCTTCGGCTTACCCTCAGATTTGGCTCTGGTTAACCGAATCTAACGGTTGGTCGTCGCGCGTATTTGAATTTACATTTTGAAATTGACGAAGAATTGAGCAAGGCTGGGATATGGGAACATTTGGCATAGCTAGACAGGACGGATCAGAGGGCATTGTGAAACGAAGTACTCTCGTTGAAAGCTGAATCAATGATTTTCATAAAAAAATGCCCGACTGATAATACAGCTTCAATTTTGAAATAAAGGAAATGAAATTGAAAATGTGATGTCTGCCAAATCGAATGTTGTTGAAATCTATACTTTGGCTTACAGGGCTGGTGTTTGGTTTTATGGTCAATAAAGGCCAGCGAATACCCCTGTATCAGGAGGAGTCCTTTTATCGTTTCTTGAAAATAAAACAAAAATTGTTTGTAAGGTACCTAAATGCGATATAAATGTATTATATCTGCCTAAATGAATTTTTTCCTCTTTTCAAAAACAACTACATATAAGGATTTTGATAAATGAATTTGTGTACAGTTTGTAATAATTTTTTTGACTTTTTGTAGCAAACAATTTATATTTTAAAACCTTTATTGATAATACCTATAGCTACATATACCTACCATAAAACATTTTCAAAAAAATTCTTGGGGAAAGAAATATCGATAAAAATAAATAATTTTTATTTAAAGGGTCGGTGGTGTGTCAAATAAAAAAAGAACTGATTTTTATTTGCTCTTTTTATGGTTGGTGTTGAGCCTTATTAGAGCTGTAACGTGGAGAGCAGATCATTTTTATGTGGTTCCGTAGTGAAAAAATTCGAATATTTGTTTTAACTAACGGGTATAGCTACGATACAATGATTTTGTTTTTTATTTTTCTAGTTGATTGAATTTTTTTGAAAAACATAATTTTTTGCCCGTAAAAGTTGCAAATATGCGATGTTCTTTTTATCTCTCTGGTAAATGGCAGGACAGAATGATTAAAACAGCACTACTTTCATTTTTACGAAATTGCAAGATTTAAAAAAATCTTTTATTTTTAAAATTTTGCAAATTTGTGATTATTTTTTAATATTTACAGCACATGTTGGGCCTTGAGCATAATAATGGCGGTGCTTACTTCACGCAAATCGAAAGTTAACGTAAACATTTCTAAGTAACAGCGCAATGACCTTCGTACACGTGTCAACATTCATATTTTACAAAATATTTTGGGGATTAAAATAGACCTCAGCTGAATTTTTCCTTTAAACTTCACTATCATACTTCATAATCAGACATGCATACATAACACAGTACACAATTTTCCTCCGTTTTTTTTTATAGCCAAAACAACTCACTTTTTCTTTTCTTCTTATGTAATTTACTGCGACAAAAAATAATTGAGCAAGTGAATCGAGCAAATTTCAATCGCAGTTTTTAAGGGGCAAAGTGAAGAATTTAAAAAAAAAAAAAAAGTGAAGAATTTCGTCCTCCAATGGAACCTTTTTTTTTCAAAAAATACATGTAAGATGCATTTTCTGTAAAATTTTCTTTTTGTATTTGATTATTTTTCTATTAAAAAGATCTCCAATAAGTCAAACCACTACTAGAAAGCGCACATAATGGTTTGCAACTTGTTAACGTTTTTTTTTTCAGATTGAATACTCTATTTCCAAATCTAATGTGTTTTATCAAACAGAAAAATCAATTTAATCTAGATTTACCCCCAAGTAACAATTTTAGCTGTTCAAATGCTTTAACAGCGCTCTTAGAGCAAATCATAAAGCTCCTTGATTTCAAAAGTAGCTCCAGGTGCACTTCTAAAGCATGGTAAAGCATTTTTACAGCAAATTCATTGAATTTGAGAGCTAATTTTTGTTCGAAGCCAGCTTTTTATCAGTGGCTAGTACAGCTTTGAAGCTCTCAGGTTCATGATTTGGAAGTCTTTAAAGCAACATTTTTGACAGCACTTTGTTTGTATTAGTTTGGATGATACAAATGATTAATATAATATTAGGAAAGATGTATTTCATGTGTGTGATAGTAGCAGAACTTCATGTATTATTATATCACGCAAATTAATTAAATATTCATAGAGAAAATGTCGTAGTGAAAAATAAAATTAATATTTGTGAGTTCCATATTAGTGATTTTTTAGTGCGCATTTAGTCTTATCACAATTGTTCTGTAGGTACTTCGAAAAATAACAACGCGCCTTCGAAATTATTTATATTACGCTGTTAAATATTTAAAAAAGTTTACCTAAACAATGTAAAAAATTGATAAATAAATTTAAAATATCATGAAATGAAATATTTTTGTTTTCATTGCAATATTTGCAATATTTCATTCTGTTTTTGTTGCAAGGAAACATAGTGCATTCGTTTAAAATAAATAAAGAAAATATATTCAATGATTTTTTTTCCGTCGCTATAGTTTTTATTATGTACATAGTTTGTCTTCAGCCGAGTTCTTCTAGAGCTAGTTTCCACAAAATGAGAGTTTTGCGTTCAGTACTTAAAAAGTAGGGTGTTCAGAAATTGAAAGTCATTGACTGATTCTAGTTTCTGGTGCATACTCGGTATTCACTAGAAAGTGAAAGGAATATATATATTTATTTTCTAGTTTTGGTTAAATTTTTCCTGTTGAAGTCATGGCTATTATATTTTATTGGGGAGCACCCTCATATCAAGTAGAAGTATTTTGTTTGAGAGAGGTTTAATATCAAGCTCTATAGTCGATTTGTCGTAGCTCTATCGAGTCTTCACATTTCCTAATGCTCAGAGATAGATCTGACAATGCTCAGAGAGATTTCATGCGCATGCGCTAGAGTTAACTTCACGAAGAGTTTGTTTTCAAGTATTAGTAAATTAACTCTACAGCCGTTTTTGTGTAGCTTTTGATATGCTAGTTTTTGACATTTCTATAAAGTCATGCGTTAGTATTTTGAACTTGAAATTAAGCAGCTCTACAATGCTTCTTTATGTGCTCATATCAATAGCTTGCTCGTTTAAAAAACGTTGAACGTTATTAAAGAGCTATTTTTAAATCGTGAATCGTTATAAAATTAATAGAGCTGAAAGTGTTCTGGAACTTTGATTATAGAACCTAATTTTTAAATGAAATGTGGGGAGCTGTGAAATTATCTATTTCAGAGCTTTAGCTTTAGATTTCACTGCTTACAAGCTGCTAAAGAACAGTTTTGCTTCTATTAGCTCCAACGATGTTACTTGGGCCACGATTCTGGTTCAATTGAATATAAAAATTAATTCCACTCTTTTAAACAGCTTTAATAAAATATCTTCTCAGCCAAAAGGGTTTAACGGAGAAATACTAGTTACATTTACAAATTTCTTAACCTTTTTACCGGAACAACACAACTATTTTTCTGGAAAAAACTCTAGAGTTCATTTAAAATTTGTCTCCGTTTTGCACTTTAGCCATTTCTTGAAACCAAACCTTGTCATTTCGTAAATGAGACTCATAAAAGGATAAATATTTGGTAATATATTTATTTCTCATCCCCAACCTTAGTCATTTGAATACAAATGAATAAATTAATGCAAAAGCAAATTTTAACGTAAGTGGATATAAAGACAATATTATGTAGGATTGAAAATTTGAAATAACCGAAAAAACCTGAAACAAAATCTTAAAATAACTTTGTGTACAAAAGTGCGAAGTCTTTGCAAAATCAGTTTTAGTTACAGCTTTTTTTTGCAGTAAATTAAAAAAAAAACAGTATAAATGATATTTTTTCAAATAAACGAATTATGTTGTTAAAATTAAAAAAGAAAGAATGCAATATTCCTTGAATTACTTTTATACTCCGGTTTTGATTGTTAATTCGTGACAGAATCGGTTATCGGTGGAACAATTTACGAGATATCTACATTTTTTTAGTCGTTTTATTGGGTTTTTAAGTTTTTCTATTTTGACCGGACTAAATCAGCTCCAAATGAAGGAAAACAAAAATGCCAATTTTTTTTTAGATTTTTATTTTCATCCCCTAGTCGCTGTAGGGGGTAACTTAACTGTCTATATTTGTTTGCGTAATATATGCCAAAAAACTTTGGTATGTAGGTTGCAACTAGGCAATATAAATATTATACCACCCTTGTACAATTAAAAAAATAGTTCCCTTATATTTTTTTCAATTTTTCATCTTAATTTTGAATTTTCAATCAATTTTTGCCAAAACTATTCATCAGTTGAACCTTATTTAAAAATAAGCCATACAAATGGATTTCTTGCCTTATATATTGCAATTCTAAAATAAGTATATTTTGTAAGTATTTTTTTTATATAAAATAATTTTTTTTTTCAAATCTAATTTGCTTGATCTTAAAATGACATCTATTAGAATATTAATTAAATAAGAGAAATCTAAAACCAAGTTTTAAATTTTTGAACTTAGAAAAAAGAACTTTATTTGAGGTAAGAAATACCTATTGTCTTATATTAAGTTCGAGAAAAAATTGATTTGATAATTCATTATTGAAACAAGCCGAAATAATCACACAAAATATGCAAATACACAACAAAAAAAAAAACTAATAGGCATAATAAAATAACACTGAAATAAAACCCTACAAATGCAAGTCATTTACTTTTCTATATTTAAAATAAGATTGTTTTGACTTAATTCAATCTTGCACATTCTTAATAAATATTAACTTGAAGCTGTGTTTAAATAAAAATAAATGATGAAAATAGTAATTTTCTTAAAGCTAATATTTTATTCTCTAATTTGGTTTTTAAACCAAGTTGTTTTAGTGAAAACTTTTAGAGAAATTAAATTTTAAGGCCAATGTTTTAGAAAAAAATTGTTGTTTTTTTTAAGTTTAATTTTTTCCAAATTTTTCCTTGTTTAGCACCACTTTTCTATTTAGTATTTAATGATCTCATTAATTTAAAGTCCAAAAAAGGTGCTTTTTACCAAAACTGCCAAAAATTGTTTGATTTATCAATGCTACTTTTTTTACCTCTTAAAAATTAAAAAATAACAAAAATAAGAACAAATATCTTTAATTTTTTTTTAATTTCTTGAAAACTAAGAAATATTTTTGCATCTGGTTTTCAGTATCTGACTTAAAATTAATAAAAGCATTGAATATTTTATAGAAAAGAGATGCTTAGTTATATAATAAGGCAACATTTTGAAAAAAAAAATATCTTAAACAAATCTAAATTTTTTTCAAAAACATTGGCCCTGAGTGATAGATCTGAATCTAGCTTAAAGTCGACTTTAACAAGGGCATCTGCAGAAATAAGACACAAATTTCACTACTGATTGCTTAGAAGTACCTCAAGCTAAGTTTAAAATGATCTAATCTAAGCATTTAGAAGTGAATTTTTTGTTTTATTTCTATGGATGTGTTTGTTAGAGTCGACTTTAGCTAGATTCAGATCTATTACTTAAAATTTAATTTCACTAAAAGTTTTAACTGAAACAACTTGGTTTGAAAACCATATAAGAGAATAGAATATTAGCTTTGAAAAAATTACTATTTTAATCGTGCAATACACGGTTCACGAGATATTTTATAAAACGAGTTTTCCAAGATGGCGGCTGACTTCGTACTTCTATTAATTTCCATTAACTACTCTTGAGCTCCGTTTTAGGCATAATGAATCGTTCTATGTTTGTTTAGTGGAGTGGTTTTATCAATACCATTCTGAATTTCCTTTCTTTCATACAGTGTAGATTATGACTACGCAGATTAAAAACAATATTGGAAAGCTGAAAGGCCTAATACTTCTTACAAACATAAAAACATTGATGATGTTGTCCGATGTCAAGACTTAGCCTCTTAAAACATAAAATCATTTCCGGTAGAAAAAAAACACAAATTATACATTTATTTTATTTATATTATATTTTATTTTTATCATTTTGTTTTCTTTATTGCTTTTACATAAACTCTATATTGTATTTTATTTTTATTTATTTATATATCTTTTTTTTTCTATTTCTTAAATAACGTTTTATTTTAAATTTTTTTTAACATTTCTTTCGATAAAACATTTCAAGATTGTGTGAATCTAGTTTCTATTTTTATTTTACTTTTAAAAACATTTTATTTTTGTTTTTTTACAATTTATACAATGATGTGTGTTATTATTATTTCTTACAAACTCATTTTTTTTTGTTTTGCTTTTAATTTTATTTAAATATCCAAAAACTATCCTATCACTTGACATTTTTACATAGTTAAAGTATCTAATCGTCTGTTTTATTTTGAGTGGGCTTATTTTTGGTAATTTGTTTTATTTTTTAGTTTTTTTTTATAATTAATATTTACACTTTAAAGAGAGTTAGAATTTAAAAAAATATTTTTAGTTTCAAAAATTATATTTTTGCCTCGAATGATTTCCAAATACAAACAAAACAAAATTAGATTTTATTATTTAGGTAAAGGTATTTATACAAAAAATAAATATTTTTTAAAAATTACGAACAAGGATCTTTTAAGTATATAATTTGAACCAAAATAAAAAATAAATAAGAATAAATACACCAAATAAAATATTGGAACAAAAATCCACATTAAGACGGTTTTTATTAAAACAAAGAAAATCAAGAACTTGAATATTATTTCGAATTGTTTTTTTTTTTTTAAGAAAAAGAATCTTTACCAGGCTTATATATTAAAATTTTTATTTCAAGAATACGTTCATATCTATTTGCGTAACAATTTAATACATTTTAATAAATTTAATCATATCTGTACCTATAATAGCTAAGCTTATTTAATAGATTTATTTATGTACAAAACACTTTTAGTTTTTAATTCTAAATTATATCTTACAAACAAAAATTGTAAATATTTTTTAAAGTTTTTTTTTCTTTCATTTAGTACAAATGTCTTTGGTATTCAATACAAAAAAATATAAGGAAGTTATAAAAAAATTCAATTTTGAAGTATAAAATTTAAACTATAATATGCAACCACGTTGTTGAAAAAAATTTATCACCGTACATGTTCTAGCAGTTGCTGCGTGTAACCGCTTCTAGTTGACTTTATGGGACTTCGGCATTGTTGTTCTTTCTGCCGGTTGGGAACACATCTGAAAATGGTATTTTTTCGTACCACCTCACATAGCAATAATATCAAATGCAGGAACAACGTTATATGGGTAACGCCAGATGTAAGCTTAGATGTTTGCATTGTTGGTGCGGCAGCATTAGTTTGCATTGCTTCTGGTCGCTCACCTGTAAAGAAAGTAAAAACAAACAAAAAAACATGAGAAAAAAGAAACACTCAACCAAAAAAAAAAAAGGGCTGAACAAAAATAAGTAAAAAACTAAATAAAACGGTTTTCCAGTTCGGGTGGAGAAATACCCTTTTATAAGAAAAGTCCTTGCCTGAAACTGCTGTGCTGTTGCAACTGTGTTGCATAAATGAATCAGTTGAATGTTAAATGTTATACAATGGCTTGTGTGGCTGGAAACAACGTGGAGAAATTATACAAAAAAAAAAGAAAAACAATATAAAAATAAACACAAAGCTTTCTCGCTCCATGTATTGCATAATAATTGTAAAAAAATAAAACATAAATTAATTCAGAATGTAAAGCAGTTGAAAACACTAGCGTTTATGGTTGGTTCAAGCAGCCGCAATTCACGAAAGGGTAATATGGATAGTTCCTGAGGCATAAGAACTAAGGAGCATATTTAGGGATAGAGCGATATAATGTAGGTAAGGTTGGTATGAGGCATCAACTTTTGTATAGAACTTGCTAAATTCAAAATATTAATATGTACTTTAAAACACTCACAGTGGATTTTAGCTGAAGACAGAAAAAAAGTTAACTACTAATAAATTAGTCAAGGTTTGCAGACCTCTTGTTTTAATTAAGCGATTGTTTATCAAAGTGAAAGATATTGCAACAGAGTGACATAAGCGTATTTTAATATTTATTCAAGATACCTATATAATTTCTTAAAATAAGACCGTTTGGAAAAGTGAAAAACGTTTAGAAGTTTTCAGTATGAATTCATATCTAATTTGAGGGGCAGAATTAAAAAAATACACAAAGGCTGGGTGTGACCCGCTACCCACTGACTTTGGAAGCTAGAAGCCCGATATTATTTTATTATTAAAAACAGCTGATTCAAGCCGTTTTAAAACGTTTTCAGGTATTCAATACACACTCCATTGAAGACCAAAGATTGGTTTGCCTTGGAGAGATAAGAACATTGTTTCATAATTTTTTGTAGTTGTTTTCTTAACAAAAACTATTTATTAATTTTTGTACAAAATTTTATAAATTACGAACTAGGTAAGTTAGATTAGAACGGAATTCAAAGGATCCATTGTGCTCCCCTGGATGTAGGTAAAGGAAGAGGGAAATTTGAGGGAGTAAGTGGAGTTCTTAAGGTTGGGGTGCCTCATTGAAAACCATCCTCAATTAAGAATTAATTTGAGGCTGCTACTTGGTGGCAAAAATGAGACGTTGCTCAGTTAGTCGAATAAAAAATCTCCCAAGGCTGTTATTCTAGTTCTGGCCAGCCTAGGGCATTCACCAAGAAAGTGAGACGAGCCCTCCTTCACTTCTTCGGCCTGACACCTACTGCAAAGGTCAGTTGATCCGATGATCATTCTGGTCATGTGGGGTTCCATTGAGTTGTATTCCAACCAAAAGAGATACTTGATTACAAGTTATCTAGGGCTGACCAATTTCAAGGACTAGTTGACCTTTTCTGACCTATTACTGACCAATTAGATGGGATTTTATTTTTCTAATTTCCCATACAAGAGGTGCCAAAGGTCCAGAGTGCCAATTCATCTGCCATCCGACTGTTAGTTTTAGTAATTGATCGAAAATGATGATGTCTATGTGTAGTTCCTTTGTTTACCATGGTTTGTGAAGTTGTATTATAACAAGACCTCAGGGCATCAATAATTAATGCATTGGAAATGGGATTGCCAAGCTATAAAATTGCTAAAAATCTTAATTTAACACGCCCATAGATTCAGCACACTAATTAAAATTTTAAAAGTTCTGCAGGTGCTTAAATAGGTGAAAAGTCGGGACGCCCAGTAACACCTCGTGATTACCTGGTTTTAAAGAATAACAAAATTATTAAAATGAATGCAGGCCTATGATAAGGAATGCAAGAGAAGCCCTTCACAAGGACTGTCTCAAACAAAGTTTTACATCTTGTTAATGGGATCAATAAGTGCCAAGTAAAGGATGTTTTTAGACGTGTGGTTTTCAATCTGGCAATACTTTTTTCGGACTTGGTCTTTTTGACAGCTGTCACTTGATTTATGCTCAGTTTGGTTTGTCATTCTATAATGAATAATGGTACGGTTCGCACGCTTCGATGAAAAATGATGAAAATTGAAGACGTCCATAATGGTACAGTCAATAGGAAACGCTATAGAGCCATGATTAACGACTTTTTCGTGCCTGAATTGGAGGATGTTGCTGTTGATGACCTTTGGTTCCAACAAGATGGCGCTACATGCCATACAGCCAACGTAACGATCAACAACGCGTTATTGCTGACATACGGCCCAGTTGCTGCAAAAAGTGGTCGAAAATTAGGCCTCTCCGCTGAAATGTATTCGAGCCAGATGCAGGGCCACTTGCCCAAAATCATTTTTAAAACATAATGGCAAACCCTTTGCCATAACATTAAATTATATGCCTTTTATTTCTTCTTGAAAGCCACACGTCTAAAAAAACACCCTTTACAAAGCAATATTTTGGAAGAGCAGCTTCTTCTATCAATACGATAGAGTGAGGGATAGGTACTATACTTTCCAAAAACATTATGATTCTTGCCAAACAGCTGGATTGACAATGGCGAGGTTTGGTTATCTCTGCTGAAGCATTTCATTTTCTGCAAGGCCCATGCAGTATTTCTGAAATTTCAACAATCGAAACCGTTTGGTTTTAAATGAACCAAAAATAGCAACAATGACCAGCATGGGCTTATCAAGACCTAAGAGGGAAAATAACAAATATTTGGGATTTTTTTTTGGCCTAAATAGTGCCAAAAATTATTTGACGCTACATTATGATTAAGGCCAAAGGGGATATAAGAGAATGATTAAATAAGAATGAACACACATTGACTATTTTGCGTCAAAAAAAGGTTATAGAATATTATTTTGTTTTTTAAAGATTTTGTCCTTTTCTATTAAAAATAAATAAATTCTTATAAAAATAACAAATAACTGAATTTTTGTTCGAAAGAATTAAAAAAATCAACACACTTTAAAATTTTATCCTCGGTAGACCAACTACAGTGGTGTCCAGTATAACGATTAACAAATGATATAATGTCCAAGGTCCATTCGTTGTATCGAAATTTTGTTACATTGAATATGGTAATATCGATCATTTGTTAAATCGGCATTCGTTATACTGGACCGCCACTGTATTTAGCATTTGGGATCGTATAATCTTGTTTTTTTTTTTCTCAAGTTATTTAAGACGAAAAACAATGTTAAACAATTTTCTTGTAGGTATATATCTGTGGTGTTTGGTAGAAACATGATAACTACATTTTAAAATTTGCGTCCTTACGGCCACTTTACATTGAGCTACAACCTAAACGGGTGAACCGATTTTCTTCAAATTTGAGACATTACTTTTCAAAGGTTATTTCCATAAGTATTTTAAATTTGAAGAAAATCGGTAAACTGGTTTAGGCTCTAGCTCAATGTAAAGTGGGCGTAAAGACGCACATTTTAAAATGGAGTTATCATGTTTCTACCAAACACCACAGATATTTTTTTAGCTTAAGAAAAAACTGTTTATCTATTGAATTTCTTTACAATTTCTATCACTTATCAATTACACTGGTCTGCAACGAAAATCGCCTTGAAACCAAACAATACTTTTTTTGAGGATTTTTACATGCTGAATCCAAATACGAAGCTAAATTTGCTCTAGATCGTCATGTTTTTGAGACAATTCAACATAAACTAGTTTTTTACATTTGACGAATTTCTTCACGACTAAATACGTTTTTGCAAAACTACTAATAGAATCTGAAAGAACTGCATTTACATCTTCCGAAATCATTTCAAAAATTTCCGAAATTCATTTTCTTCTCGAAACAAAAAAGTCTCCAAAAACCGCATTTGGATAAAAAAATGTAAACACTGGTTTTTGGAAACCTCTCTCTCTCTATCTTTAAGGGACAAACTAAAAAGAGTCGAACCTATGAAAATGACAACAATTGTTCAAAATTGTAAGCTTAATATTTCTTGCATGCATACTTTTCTCTCAGGCCAATAGGTATTGAAATACAGTATTCCCCGGTTAGTTGCACTTCGTTTAGTTGATTTTCCCGCTTGATTGATCTTAAAGAATTGCAGCTAACATATGCGGTTCATTTTGCAGTTAATTGATGAAAAAATCAGACCGAATGGCCAATGCAATTTAGCGGGGAACACTGAAATCAATTAAGAAGTTAGGGTAGCTAAATGGGGTGGGAATCACTGGGACGGGGAATACGCTTATTTGTATGTTATAATCTAGACTTTAAAGCCTAGTTTACAGTTCCCGTGGGCAAAAAAAATTCTATGCAAATATTCTCGCATGTCAAAAATAATTGAGGTGAAATGCGAAATTAATTGGTTGCACGATTGGTTTAAAGTTTCATGCTAAAAAAACCATTGCTGTCATGGAATGTCATGCAAAACAATGGACCGGCAATTGTTTTGCATGCGAAAAAGAGTGACTTGAGTAAAATATTTTTTTTTGATGGTCGGATTATAGTTCAAAAAAAATATATATATTTACCTCAAGGCAGTATTTGCATGCAAAAGGTTTTCGCATCCAAAAATAATTATTTTCCATTTTTAGGCCTAAAGTTAATTGATTAAGGGTATTATTGACTCAATGGGTCCCTAGGCAAAGACAAACGTTTTTCGCCTTGAATATTATTCAACTCGGTGCACGGAATAGGTGGAAAATCGTTTTGGAAATTTCGATTTTTTTTTTCGCACCGGAATTGTAAACTATGCTTAAGGAACAATAATATGAAGAGTACAACCTGTAACGAACTCTGCGATGTCGATAAAATAAAGTAGATAATGGAAATAAACCTTTTTGGATCAAAATCTTTTTTATACGCTTGACTTTGTGAAAATTGAAGAGAAATTCCTTTATCTGCCAAATATAGATAGATATTATTTTTACTATATATAGATATTATTTTTACGATGTAAATGATAAAATTTACGGAATTTTTAAATTTTAGAAGTTTTCATAAAACAACTGTTTAAAATGTGAGTAAACATTGAAGAATAAAAACAAATCAGGTAAAATTATGTTGAATAAATCATCCAAATTTGAGCTTAATAGGCACAAGATAGAATTTTTCTGAAACCAGATTAAGATTTAAGAAAATGTCAAATCTATCACAATTTCAAAAATTTATTTGCAAGCGAAAATGAAGATAATTTTTGCAAGCCAGGGTTATAAAAAAAAAATTACCTCGAGACTAATACCAAATACCATTTTCTGTTTCCAAGATATTCGAGTCAAAAAACTTTTTCCAACATTTTCTTCCTTTTTTGTAATTAAGAAAGCTATCAGTTGATCTGTATTAAATGTTTATAAATTTTTAATTACGTCAATATGCGTACAGTATAATATTAACTCGAAGTCGATAGCATCATTTGTTCTCGAGATATTTGAGCTAATGAAATTTTACAAACTGTTTAAAAAAAAACTGCCACTTGAATTTTTTTGAAAGTCCCTCCTGCGCTTAAAGATATTCACCCAAAGTCGATATATTTATTATCTTAAGGTATGGTCAGCAAAAACAATTTAAGAACGTTCGAACGGACGAACGGAAAAACGGACAAAGGGAAGAACGTACGAACAGATAAACGTACTTACCAATACAAACATCTCTGTAAATAACAGTGGATTTCGATTTGAGGAAGCGTGAAACCTAGAGTTATATTTTGTGGATTTGGCAAATCGGAGCAATTACAATAACTTCCAATAACAAATTGAAATAGAAAAGAACATACCTATGAAAAGGAATGAAAAACTTCACAGCAACCTAATATTAAATTTTTCACTAGGCAGGTACATACTCTTCAAATAGGCAGACAAAAAAATTTTACAAACTCAATTCAAATTGACTCAATTGCATCTACCCATCTATTTTCCTCACAATTTTACAAAACTCCATTATTTCCACTTTTGTATATTTTTTGCAACATGTATGGTATGTGTATATACAATACATACACAGATATTGTTTTTTTGCATGTCAATCAATGTTTTTTTTTTTTGAGTAATGAAACTCCAATTACTACCTACAAAAATGAGAATTCCCTCGAAACTTCGGATGGTTGGGTTTTTTAAAACTTGCAATAATAATTCATTAAAAAAGAGTTCATATAGTTTGTTGGGTGAAATTTATATTTTGTATTTTGTTTTTGGAACGTTTATTCTACCAGAATTATGCAATTCACATTTAAGTCACGTATTTTTCACATTTTCATTTTGTTTGGATTGCTGGCTGGATGGTTGCATCGCATCACCTATTTTCGTTCTTTGCAAAATGTCATCGTTGATAAGGTTCTCTTTTCTACAAAAAGAAGAAGAATGTGGGTCATCGTGTACAAAACACATCAACTATACTCTTGAGAGATCTTGAACAGTCAATGGAACACCCATAACACAAACACGAACATACCCCATCTAGGTGTACCTACCTCTTTCACCTAGCAACATATTCAAACATACCAGCATCATCATCGCATCACCTCCGTTATAAAGGACCCATCATCAGGATGCAAAAATATACATATACATCTTGATGCTGAACTGAAAACGTGCAGTTTTCGGAGGAGGACCATACCCGATACGACAGACCGACGCATCTCGTCGTCGACACGACGACGACGCGACACGGTTGAAAAACTGAATTCACTTGAAAACTCACTTGCACGCCCACACAACCCCTCTCCAAATTTCGCTGATTCAGATTGTGAACATATTCGTGCAACTATGCGCTCCAAAGAACAGAATTCTTATCGTGCAAATATAGACCCCTAAATAATGTTAGTTAGTGTACGGAAGGATGTTTT
Source organism: Dasysyrphus tricinctus (assembly GCA_963921185.1). Taxonomy (NCBI): domain Eukaryota; kingdom Metazoa; phylum Arthropoda; class Insecta; order Diptera; family Syrphidae; genus Dasysyrphus; species Dasysyrphus tricinctus. Next base: position 128,622 of record CAWUEQ010000133.1, read on the forward strand.
GCTCCTTGCTGTATATGTATAACATGGAGGAGCTGAAGCATGCTATAGCCACTCTTCACTCCGTGTGTGGGTCTCTTATCGATGGAATCTGGGTGCTGTAACCACGGCACGATGTCATGGTAAATAATTTAATGTGCCACTATAGCAACTGACTTCTTCCTTATGGCACTTTTAAAAGCTCTTATAATGATATCTCAGATCTAAGACTACATATACAATAGATGTACCTCATAGCTAATGTGAATAGTTCCACATACGAGTACATAAGAGTTGTTCTCAAATTGTTAGGTTTTTATAGAGATAAAATAATAAAAAAAAAGTTTTTGTTAAACGTTATTATAATGGCAAATTAGATTCGTTAACACGATTGCTTCCTATAAAAACCTTTACCGAGATAAGCAAATAAAAAGCAAAGCTATTGAGCTATATATTTTATTATTATACCTTGAAGCACATGAACGCGTATGCTAGCTATTTCAGTATTCGATGGATAGCAGGAGTATTTTCCTGAATCTGGTAAATCAGCATCATCTATGAGTAGAATCGATTTAGGATCATCGGATTTACTTGTGATGAATGTGATGCCTCCACGTTCGGAGTCTTCGCTAATGACCTGCAACGGAAAAAAAGAATAAACAGAAAATTATATTAGAAAATTATCACTTCTTCAAAATTATAACAGGAGGATTTTTAAAGTCAAATAATTTCTGAAAAACTATCAACTCTGAGGATTTCGAAGCAAATGTATTCTTATTTTTTTCTTGTTCTTGAAGTCTAGGTATTTTATAATAAACAAAGGTGACCTATATGGGTTATTCCGTGCCAACTGCGATTCTTTGTGACCAGTGCTTATTTTGTTATTCAATGTAAAATATTCGTATATATTTTTGGTTTGAATTGGGCTATTTACTACAGTTTACATTCGATATCATGACTAAATTTTCTACTTATTCCACGTGGCATGGAAAAGTGCAGTCAAAATCTACTATTTTCTAATGAAATACTTTATTGAATAGAAATGTTGTTCTAATAAAAGTTTGAGTGCAATATTTGCTTGACAAAATTTTATAAAAATTAAGACAAAATATTTATTGCTGAATAAAATAATCATGAATGAATGTTATCCGAGGATTTACTTTTATTTAAGAATTCAAAAGATTTCCCGCCGAACCGCCATTTTGTTTTAGTTTCAAGACATTTGTATGCTGGTTTTCTATGAGAGGTACTATTAATGTATAGTTTACAACAGTGGTTAGGAGTGATATGTTTTCATTCGAAGAAAGTGTGTTACAAACTTATTTGTCAGTACCGTAGTAGTATTTTTTAAAGCATAACACATAACACATAATCAAAACTCTCAACAAAAAGAGAACAAAATACAAATAAAAAAAGTAAAGGAGTTTCATTACCCACAAGCCACAAAAACAAAACAAAAATTTTTACCAAAAGGTTTTAATTTTTAAATAATAAAAAAAAAAATCATAGTTGGCAGAGAATCACCCATAAAGGTGACAAATAGTGAATTCGCAAATTCAATTGATATTGTCAAGTTAAAGGGCTTTAAGAAAAAAATCAATGGACATAGCCGTTAATGAGGACAAGATTAATTTGTCAACCAGGTGTATGTATAGGCAAGGAATTATCCTCGAAACAGCCAATTACTCTATCTAAGTGGGCTCTGTAGAAATCAAATGAAGAATCGCTGTTTCATTGGGCTAATAGATCTCTCTTAAAGATCCAAGGATATCCCAGAGCCCATTCACGACTTCAATCACCCAAAACATGAAAGTTGATGAAAATTCTCTGAGAAGAAAATATTCAATTCAATTCAATTCTCTGAGAAGAAGATATTAAAAAATTCAAATTCAACCGCGAGCCTTATAGTAAAAAAACTAAAGATTCAGCGGTTAAGATGGCTGGGACACGTGGAGTACATGTACAGCAATGCACGAAGCCAATGAGATGCGATAATCTTCCTTAAGTGACACGCTCATAACGGATGAGAGACAAGAACTTCAACCAGTGCTGCCATATCGTTCACAATGAATTATCATGCAATGCGCTGATTTCTATCATACCAGAGTAAAAATTATCATACGTAAAATAAAAAAAATGTCCCATAATATTTATGTAAGTACATATAAAGAACGCATTTTTCATCTAAAATAAATATATACCGAGTAGCAATTATGATGTTTGCTATTCTTTGATTGTTTAATGAATTCCACATAGCCATTAGTAGGGGCGTTAGTGCACGATATGAGGGCAAACCTTTCATTTCGACCCGACGGGTTGAGTCTAAGTACACTAATAGTTCATGAAGTGTGTGTCAATGCTTGGATATTTAAGAATATCCTAAAAACATGTGTCATATGCTTATATTATACCAAGATGAATATTTAAGTTTGTTAATCTTTCATATCCTCTCTCCCCAGCACTTTGAAAGTGGCTTTAGAAACAAACAAAAGTAGGTTTTCAATCAACTTCGGATGTAATGTAGTAGATTGTGAAATTCTGCGTCGACACCGTCTTAAAATTTTATTAATTAGAATATTTTTCTTACTTTTCCTGGCTTTTCAAATTTTCTTTCCCGAAACGACTTTTTCTACCCCTTCGTACAAGGGAAAGGGTGGGAGAAAACAATTATGTGGTCCTATGGTTTGAAGAGTGCTGAAACCAACGGGAGTTCTCAAGTCAACGCCCAACCCTTGGTTTTAGATTTATAAGCAACATTTCGGGATTTAAACTGGTAAGTGGCAACCCTTCTCTTGTCCTTCTGACTGTAGCCGTTTTCCTTTGGAGGTGACAAAGTACTTTTGAGTAGATGAAAACCCTAATCTAGTACTACCAACTGCATATGCTCTCATGTGCGAGTAGATACATTTTACATGGGAAAGCAGTTTGATGTGTTCCATTGAAAAAAAGTTAGGAAAGTACTTGCAAGTACTTCGCCACCTCCAAAGGAAAACGCCTAGTGTTGACACCCTCCCAACACTTCTTTAAAGTAAAGTTAGGACATGAACTCTTTGTATACTAAAGTTCAACCCGTAAGGTCAAAATGGAAGGTTGGTCTCCTTAACAGCCCCACTTTATTGAATAGACCTTTTAAAAAGGAACAATTTCGTGCAAGAGTATTTAATATTCAATATATTTGTTTGGCCTTTATTATTATTTGTGTAATGGTCACACTGGCCACTTTTCAATATTTGGCAATTTTACACTTAAAATTTTTTGTTCAAAACTAAATTTTCTATCGAAATGGATAGTTTGGAAAATTTCTTAAAAAATTTAAGCAGGAAAAGAAAACAAAAACCAACATACAAAATATCGAAAAATCAAAGATTTTTAAATTTTTTTCTAAATTGAGCATAACTTTTTTCGGAGCGAAGATACGTTCAAGACATGTTTAAACAAAGTAAAGTAGAGTTTTAAGACCTTAATATGAAATGTTAAAGCAACATGTTATTTGAAAACTGACAGAGATATAGCCATTCAAACTTCAGCCAAATATAACAATTATCATACATTTTGCGTTTGATAGTGAATTTCAAACATACATCATAGAGGACCACAAATTATACTTCATGTAGCATAATTATTCTACGGTTCTCAGCACTGACAACGACACAGGCTGCGGAAAACGGCACATTTATTTAAACAATGCCATACAAAAAAAATCTTCTATTCTATTCTAAGGTAAATTAGTTTGGAGTAAGAGAGTCAGCTATATATTCTATGAGCAGAAAAAAAATGTAACCAAAAATAATACCTCTGTTCGTGTACTATCCAAAACAGCCCATTTTAGTCCAAAGTTCTGTCAATATCATTTCTTTTATATGAACTTTGGCCTAAAATGGGTAGAAATTGGCAGTTTTGGGTAGTACGCGAACAGAGGTAATGTCTTGTTGAAAAGAGTTCAATGAACAACGAAAATGAAAGCGTCAACACGAATTAAGAAGTGCCGACAATAGGCATTTTCCTTTGGAGGTGGCGAAGTACTTGCAAGTACTTTGCCAGCTTTTTTCAATGGAACACATCAAACTGCTTTCCCATGTAAAATGTATCTACTCGCGCATGAGAGCATGTGCAGTTGGTAGTACTAGATTAGGGTTTTCATCTACTCGTAAGTACTTCGCCACCTCCAAAGGAAAACGGCTAATGTAGTAGAAGGCTGTTGGCTGCATTCAGAAGAAGTTTAAGAAAAAGAGTAGATTTATGTTTAGACTTGATGTCTCTTAAATTTGGATAGCGAAATTTTGTATTTAAGTCAAATATCACAATTATCATACATTTTGCGTATGATAATGAGTTTCAATCATACATCATACAGGACCACAAATTATGCTACATGTAGCATAATTATTCTACGGTTAGCAGCACTGACTTCAACTAACTTAGTGCGTATAACAAGAAACAAGGTGTAGATGGCTAGGGACCGGACTGGCTGAATTGGGAGGGTTGAGGCCCCAGTCTACAGACACGTATTTTACCCTTTCTTGTGTAATAATAATAAAATGTACTCTTGAATACTTATGAAGAATAAAACTATGGCAGGATTTTTTGGTTATCGTTTTTTTTCCTTAAATAACCGATTAAGATAAAATGTTGGTATTAAAGGGAGAAATGGCATATGGTAAAACCGTAGAAGTTTTGTTGCATCTTAGTATGTACATTGTAGGCACCTACATGCATTTTGGACATTCCATGTTTCCGGTCTATACGTATACAGATAACAATCACTCACAGAGCCACCGAGCCATCGAGCCACCTAAGTCACCTGCCTACGTTTATTTATATCACCCCTCAGCCACAACCCACTTACCTACCGCCTACTGAAGCACCACCCACTGATCCCACCACCCACTGGCCCACCCCACAATTAGGTCACCTGATAACTTGTATTACCTGAGCTCCAGTACCTACCTGTTGACCTGTTTACCTGTGACCACCTACACCTTTCCCACCTGTCCCCACCTGGCTTCCCTGCCCTCACTTGGTTCACCTGCTCTCACCTGTCACACCTGTCCTCATCCGTCCTACCTGCTCTCACCTGTGCACACCTGGTGAGTCATCGAGCCACTGGTCCAGAACCCCCTTAAACCAACTACTTAGGCATATCTCTAATTTTTGTAGGGGCTTTTCAAATCACCAACATCACATCCTTTGCAAGGTGTGGCACGAAGGCCTGAAATTCAAATCACGACAAGTTCTGCCTGAAGGACTTTATAAAACTCTAACGAATACATAGAAAACAGACTTCTTCGTGTAAGGCCCGGAAATGAATACTCTAATTTCAAAGAAATAATGGCTGGGGTACCACAAGGAAGTGTTTTAGGTCCAGTTCTGTAACTTTTATTTACACGTCATATACATACCTCAAAAAGAAGACACTATCGTAGCCACGTGTGATGATAAAGCAAAACTATTTACGAAGCTACAATTTAATTACAAAATGCTCTTAATAATGTTAATGAACGGACAAAAACTTGGCGAATAGCGCTCAATGAACTGAAGTAAGTCCACGTGCACTTTACGTATAAAACAATAAAAAGATAACCCGTCTTTCTTAATACCGGTCGTGTTCCATTTGCGAATGCGCATAAAAAAGAAATGCGAAGAATTAAAAAGTAAAATAAGATATATGAACTGGCTACTCCGTAAAAATTCTAAGCTTAGTATTGATAATAAGTTGTTTTTATACAGACAGGTACTTAAACCTGTTTGGACTTACGGTATACAACTCTGGGGTTGTACCTGCGATACAAATTTAAATAACTTAAATTAATTTGTCATTTGTAAATGCACCATGGTATAAAAGAAACAAAGATCTTCACAGGGATCTCAAGATTCCTACAGCTCGAGAATAAATAAAGAATTTCGCGCGAAAACATAGAAATCGGTTATTAGAACACGCTAGTTAACGCTTATTGAAATTCTTGACGAGTCGAATTTAGTAGGCTGCCTACGAAGAACTAAACCTTCCGACTTGGTGCGGTGGACAGAAAACCGCTTTAAAATCGCGGAATAAGCAGGAACTTTCACCGTAAATTTCCCTGCAACACGTACTTAACTTCTTTAAAAATAAATTGGTAGAAAAGTTTCTACTTAGTTGCAATCGGGAAGTGGAGGTGGTTTAACTGCAGTAAGAGTCTTACACACCTATAAGTACGAGTTTTTCGGTCCTCATAGAGTATTTTGAAGGTTTTGCACCTACCCACGAAAAAAACAGCCATCCTTCAATGAAATATGACAGTTTTTGGCTTGACAGAAGGAAAATGAACTATATTTTGATGGAAATATTTGTTCAAAATATCACAGAAACGCCCTAAAATCTTCTTTTTTTTTCTGGAGCAAATAACAACTTATGGGTTTCTTAAGGATGAATGAAGATATTTGGAATATTCAAAAAGAATTTCGAAACAAAATTTTCATATCAGAATGATAAATATCAATTCAAAAAAAAATTACCTCGAGAAATAATATAACCCCAAATTTTCATCAAAAACGCATTTTTTGTATTTTTAGATTCGAATATCTCAAAAACGTGACGTGCTAGGGCGATTTCAAGGCCAGACTCGAACTCAACGCATAAAGGACCACCAGAAAAAAAAATATATATTTTGGTTCATGTTAAAGACAAAAATTCAATTTTGTCACGCAAAGTAGTAAATTAGATAGTGTTTTCAAGTAGATTTTAGGAAACAATAAAAACACGTCAATTTTTAACGAGCGCTTGAGTCCAAATAGATTGTCACAGAAAAAAACCTAAAACAGAGATTTGTTGGAAATTATTTAAACTTTCAATTGTGCTTTGTAATTCACGACTAAGTGGAAGTTTTCGAGTTTTGAAAAACTCCCAAAAAATGCATTTTTGCAATTTTTCTTCGCAAACGTCAGATTCAGATATTCAGCACTCCGAAATACATAACAAATCAAAGCTACCCCACAATTTGCTCACAAATAACCCTTTTGAGCACAAATTGACTTGACTAATTAAACAAACTCAAAAGTTTAGCACCAAGTTCCATTCAAACCTTGATTACAGTATTTTAAAAGTGACATCTGCTGTCAAAACTTAGTTTCAAACATAAAAATAGCGTCGCCATTTTGTCAAAACTTCGTAAGAAAGAAATAAAATGGATTGATGCGACACAAAAAAAAGATTTCCATTAATAATATAAAATGAAATTTTTATCGTTAATCTTCTGTTAAAAAAGTAAAACAAAAATCTGAAATTTTTTTTATGATATCTGGTTTGAAGCTGAAAATGGGCGTGTTAAGTCAAATTTCCTTCAATAGAAAATAATATCCAAGGAACTCTTAAATACTTAACGAAACTAATTTTTATCAAATAGCCGCCTTTAAATACCTATTAAGTATAGACTTTTCTTAACAATGAGGTCTGGATGAACATTTTATTGAATTCTCCAGACCAGCTGAAGTACGTACTCAATGGTTCAGTATTGGAAAGAAAAAGAGGTAGAGCTGTATCAATCTCAGATTGTCAAATTTAATACCTTCCGCTGCCAGATAACTCAATGAAACTTACGTATATAGGTATAAGTCTTTCTTAATTGAAACCATCTTTATTATTTGGATGTCTTGTTTTGACAGTCATCGATTAATTAAGCTTTGTTCATGAAATTAAAAGAAATCTCCTAATGAACTGAAATAATAAATAAACCCAATATTGGAATAATGCTCTAAGCCATATGGTGGTGACCTTGTTGAATACATACCAACCCACAATTTTATTTGTTTATCGATTTATACATTAACTTTGTGTCATTTTGACATACATAGATCATTAAACATACGATATTCATCACAGGGGAGAACTATAAAGTATAAGCAATTTCCACACTGATTACTTAAGAATATCGTTTATTGCATAATACAAAGGCCAATCAAAAGTAACGTGCTCTAGTAAAATCTGCAACTGAAGTTTGCATGGTTACAATGGCATTGGGGAGTAATCGGTAAGTCTAGACAATTTAGGTTTATATCTCTATCATAAAAAGTCTTAGACTTATATTGTGTTTTTTTTTTCCACGTGATGTCCTTTATCCCCAGACATAAAATCCGTTGTATTAGAATAAAGGTCACATGTCAAATGCCCTTGCCACTGTAATATATGATTTATGAATCTTAAAGCAAGGTATACGGCCCCATTATTTAACTATCCTTGATTTTGAACAAAATTAATAGGTATTATCCTTCATCACATGCAACGGGTCAATTTAAACCACTTTAAGAAACTAAATTTAAGTCGTATACAAACTATTTTTTTTTTATAAAAAATAACGAACCATTTTACGTTTAATCTTTCAAACGGAACAAACGACAAATGAAAATCCTTTTCATTTCATAATGAAACTTAATACTCTATCCTCTAGCCAAGGGCCAGTAGCGAGGAAGAAGAAGAAGGACAATAATCAAAGGGCCAATCTGTAATCCCTTACCAGACATTACCATTTGAGAAGGAAATTCTTCTTCTTCTCCTTCTTGAATGTAAAATGGGGACACGCTATCTTGGACAACCATGCTGAAGCTGATGTTGAGTAGTGGTCTTTTCAGAAATACCTTCGTTCTTAGAAGTCCTAGTCTCTTTAAACTAAAGTGTGTGATTTGTCCTTTTTTTCTATGTGTAAGCTTTGTAACTTAAATATACAGCGATATACCTATGAGAGTACCGATGCGATATATAGAGACTTACCTTATCTTGATGATACCAAAATATATGTGTCGGTGGCTCTGGACTAAACTTTATTGCACATGTCAGATTAATGGTGCTTCCTTTATCCACATACAAGTCTGGTCCACCAAGTATTGTTGCTGTTGGCACTAGAATTAGATATAAAAGGAGTCGTTTAGAAGTAAAAGAAACAAATAGACACTTATACACACACACAAATGCACACACAAAAGAAAAAAAAAAACTATCAAGAATGAGATTCTTTTCTCTGTTATTTGCGTTTTATTTTATAGTTCACTCGTTTAGTGTTAGTGGGTTAGTTTTTAGAATACATACACACCTATATACTCGCATACATTTATTATGGTGTGTGAATGGGGCCAAGGGATCAAGGATGCTGTTACGGTTCAATTGATTTACTATGTTATTCCGCCTTCGGACCTCTACAAATGGGTGTATAAGGACAAATTTTATGGTAGGTACTAGGAGGTAGTTATAGCAAAGCTGGTAGGTATAGTATTAAGAAATGCAACAAAGCATCATCGTTGTGTAAAGTCCTTTCACATACATTTCTGTACCCTTAACATCGCAACGATTTTAAATTGGAATTGCTATAGCAAAACACACGGACACAGAACTAGAAAAAGCTTCATCAGATTTTGTTTACTGGTAGGATATCCAAAAGTATAGGAGAGTAGGTATTTGTAGAGATAGGTTATATAATATGTTGTATATGTGTCTTACTAATTCCCTGCAAAAACATCCTTAGACGAAATGAATCAGTAAAAACGCAAAAAGGAACCTAGCTATACAATATACCAAGGACGTAAACGGGATAGGTGAAGGAAGGAAGGTTCCTTATATGATGGTGTCTTTTCGTTTGTTTATCTAAAGCTGATGACAATTTTAAGGATTACAAAGCCAATATGGGGTATTCTTATAGTTTCGCTTTGCTTTTGTTATTCTTCTGGATTCTAGTATTCCACTATTAGTTCTCGTTTGTTTTGGGATGTGAATTGTTATCGATTTTATCCTCACTGTTCGAATCAGTCTGATGGTGCTCTTAGTTCTTATATTTGTGTTTCATACCCCAAAGGGAAGGAAGAGATGTTCTATTCAATATTCTGTGGCAAAATAAAGTCCTTTTTGGGAGTAATTTTGTGGAATGGGTTTTTTCGATTTTGTCATGCGACAACCTTAACTCTAATGTTTTTGTTGTGGGTTAAGATGGATTTGTTGTTCAACTTACCTACATATGTATGTATGCTCTTTTGTATTTAACATGATAAGAATGAGATGTTTAAGATTTAGAGTAGCTATAGGTATGGGGAAAAAGGATTTAAAGCTTCCAAATACAATTCCAATTGTGATTGATTTTATTTTATCGAACATGATATAGTCTTCGTATAGCGGTAATGGAAGGAAGGCCGTAAAATTTTAATCTGATTCAATTGATTTTCAAAGGAGACCACGAATAAGAAAGAAAGAAAAAGAGTATGATGGAATGTTATTTTTTAAAGAATTTTGTTCTTATCATTCTGTTTTTATAGTGGGATCAAGTTGGTGATCAAGTTTTAGTTCGGCCACTTAAGAAAAATATAAATTTCAGTGTATGGTCCAAATATATGCATTATAAACATTTGACAACCTTTCTTTTGTTGAATCTTAGTTAAGCCTTAAAAATTAGAAAGTGAAAAATTGCAAAAAAAAAAAAATTAAACACAATAAGCTTTTTAAAGATGGGTTCATTCACATACATTTTCTTTATATACATTTTCATATACATTTTCGAGACATTTCCATAAAGACATCAACATCAAAAATATGGAAAGAGGAAAAGAACATTCATCAGCTTAAATAGCGGCTATTAAGGAATCTTTGTCAAGAACTGACGAGGAAGGTAGAATTTTTGCCAGGAGTGTCAAAGTCTCCAGTGGAAATATATTTTAAACAAAATAGTCGAAAATGCTAGCATATTTCCTTTAAGAGTCAGCAAATCTGGATGAAATTACGGCACGAGAAGAATGAAAAATAACAAAAATTCTGTATAAATAATAGAAAAAAGCCAAGAAGGATATTGATACTTTTAATCCAAAATTCGGGAATCAAAATTTCAGATACAACCACCGGGCTATGACACAACGTCATTTGATAGAAATGAAATTTGCTTGCCATTATTGTCTCATAGGAATCAAAATTGGAGCAATTCGGCAAAGTGTAAGTCTGTTTCGACCGCAAAATCACTGTATTATTACAAACGCATACCGGATTTCGTTGCTGCAGCTGCAGTCTGTGTTGTATCTTGTTTCCTTGTATGTGTACAATGTACATACATTTATATTCAGCTTGTTTATGAACTTCATAGCACCATTTTTAATTCTTTATTGTAATGAATAACTTCTTTTTTTTTTTGAAAAATTAATTCTTGTTTTTTTATTTTTTGTTTATTTTGTTTACAGCCCTATTATTGACACGATTCAAAACTAGTTTTAATGTAAAACTAGTTCTATAGGGGTTTCGAGTGGTAGGTTTTGAACATATTGGTATTATTCAAACAAAAATTGATTTCGTGTTTTAGATGTCAATTTTTGTTTGAATAATACCAATATCTTCAAAAACTGAAACTCAAAACCTCTATAGAACTAGTTTTACATTAAAACTAGTTTTGAATCGTGTCAATAATAGGGCTGTTAATGTTTTCAGGACGGTTAAAATAATTGAATTTTTGTTATTTTTTGTCAATAAAAATATGTTTACTTTCTTTATAAAATTTGTATTAATTTCTTTTGATCACTTTTTATTATTTTCTCTTGGAAGGACAACTCCCTAAGACATGTTATTACTGATTATTTCCATCATAGCTACGATTTCTTAGCAGTCTCAGGGCCAGTTTGTCGACAGTTAACCATTTTTAATGAATGATAATTGTGACTGATTAAGCCACAAAAGTGCTTGTTAACCACAATTTTAGTCAATGAATAGAGAGTTTGAGTTGTTTGTTATCGAAATCATTTATCAGTCATTTAACCAGAACCTGTGAAAAACTTATAACAAATATATAACCCAATGTGAACAAACTGGCCCTTAGTATTTAACTGACAACCTGTCACGGTAAAATTTACTGCAACAAATAGTAGTCTTTTGATTTTCCAAACCTCGGTTAATTTCTTCCCAATTTTCATTTGCAGGGCAGACATGGTCCGATCAGACAAATGTTCACTCCCTCAGTATCTTGAAGAAATAGAAATTGATTTGTCAATTTTGACACTAAAAGTGTATGTCGACTCACTGACAGAAGCACGGTCAGCTTTGATCTTAAGCCCGGTCGACACACAGTGGTCGGGAATCAACATTTAGCGCGATATAAATAAAAAACGGAAGGTCCAAATCACCATGACTAATGTTATCTATTCTACGTAGAATACATCCGCGTACCCACTGATGACCTTGGTTTTTTATTAAAGTTCGAGGATGTTACTAAAAGACCCGTTAATTGAACGGTTCAACCAATATTTGCAGCATGGTATGTCAATTTTGAATTGTTTATCATTTGCAATGGGTGTGAAAATTTAAGCTAAAATTATTTTAATAATTTATAACCACAGATAAGGTGTATAACGGTAAATATTTTTATAATAAATTTGAGAAGCTGTAATGTGAGGACCTTGTTAAAAAGGTTTTTTTGGTTAATATTTTTTTAAGTTGGGCATAGACAAATCGGAAGTGTTTGCAAGTGTTAAGACTGCTCTAATGTCGTTAGGGAATCGATTTTTTTTTTAAGATAATACAAAAACAAAGTGCATTTACGTGCTAATTCATCTTTTACAATTCATTTAAGGATCGTCACAAAAGGCCACAATTTTCGAAATTTTTGTAATACCATGCTTCGAATATTGGTTGCTTCGTTCAACTAACGGGTCTTTTAATATCATCTTCAACCTTTTATAAAAAAACCAAGGTCATGAGTGGGTGCACGGATGTATTCTACGTACGATAGATAACATTAGTCATGGTGATTTGGACTTTCAGTTTTTTATTTAGTTCGCGCTAAATGTTGATTTCCGACCACTGGGGTATAAGTGCTAGTAGGAAAAAAGAAGAGGTCATCTAGGCTTACTTCACAGCTTAGAAGGGCACTTCTTACCCATTTATATAGAGCAAATTGTAGTTCTGAGTAATTTGAGAAACGATAATTTGAGAAAGGGAATTATAAGTACCGTCATTAATTGATTTCGAGTATTTAAAGCTCTGGAGAAATTGTGGAGGATCTAAGAAACACTGGAATTTGCTCAGAAATCCTAGTCGCAGGAAGAGGGGAAAATCAAGAAGGGAGGAGTTCGAGTATAAAAAGATAAGTACAGTAGACACTCGATTTAGTGAATCTCAAAATAGTGAACTATCCAGAATAGTGAACACTCAAAATTTTATATAAAAACGTATTTTGTATAAGAATTTCGCGTAAGCATTTCACAAAGTTTGAGAGCTCTGAGGAATTGTTTCTGTTTTTGTTTAAACCTGAGTGAAGGGCTTTCTGAATGCTTAATTAAAATTAAAAACATTCACATCAAAAGAAATGTGCATTTTGGATCATATTTGCCTTGAAAAAGCCTTAGAAAACTCCCGCTCGAAAAAGTGAACAATCTCGAAACAGCGAACAGGCCTGGTTTTTATTACTTCACTATATCGAGCGTCTACTGTACCTATAGTGAAATCTATATATTGCAAAATAGTTTTTTTTCTAAATAATCATCTGTTGTAATAGAAATTTTGAAGACTTAAGCTTGGCAAAAAATTTCGTTTGAGTTTTTCTACCGAAATATCTATTCCGATAAAGCAAAACTCCTGACCCATTTTTAAAAACCTTTGTTCTTTTGGAACCCGGTGTTAATGGTCCATCTTGTTATTTTTCATTTCCCTTTGTCTCTTTAGTTTTAAAGATCTTAGGTGTAAGGCTGTTAGCCCTACTTAATTGCAAGATTTTCCCAAGCAATTATTCATATAAAGTTTTCAATTTTCTATTTGGAAATACAGTAGACGCTCGATTTAGTGGATCTCGAAATAGTGGACTATCCACTATAGTGAACACACAAAATTTTATAAAAAAAAAAACGTATTTTATATAAAAATTCGCGCAAGCATTTTACATAGTTTGAGAGCTCTGAGGAATTGTTTCTGTTTTTTGTTTAAACCATAGAGAAAGCCTTGTTTAATGCTTAGTTAAAATTAAAAACATTCACATCGAACGAAATGTGCATTTCGGATTAAATTCGCCTTTATAAAGCCTTAAAAAGCTCCCGCTCGAAAAAGTGAACAGTCTCGAAACAGTAAACAGGCCTGGTTTTTATTACTTCACTTTACCGAGCGTCTACTGTATTAATATAATCTTTCATTTCAAAATTCTTTCACCGCCAGTTCCGCTTCGAAGGTAATTTTCTTAATAAAAAATTACTGGCGCCAGTTATTTTGTTTGTTTACCTATGCCATTTTTTGTAATATAAAATAATAATAATAAAACTATTCCGTGAACCCACCCCTTACTGAGTCTAGCCGTGGTCGCAGCACTTGTCAATGACTGTTGCATTTTTATTCGTTCGCTTGCTTTATTATCTTCTTCGCTGACTGTAGTTTGACAGTTCGGCTTCATAAGCTTTTTTTTATTAAACGTTTAATCTTTTTTGTCGGTCTCGTCATCGTGGTTCGTTTTAATTAGTTTAATTAATAATTTAGAAATAAACAAACCGCTATAAAAAGTAAGTATTCGCCACCGTGTACCAATCTAAGGTAATATATTGCGAAGATTGAAATGCCATTAATTTAAAATGGCTTTATTCGAAAATTCTTAAAGTAACATGTAAGCACAAGAACAAATGTTGATATTTGACATGTAAATGGACCACCACTGGATCCGCCATTTTCACCAATTTTAATGGATGCGGAAGATTCAATAATGATATTACCTTTAATATGATTAATATGAGTTTTCGCTAAGTAACCAGTTTATCGTTATAGAGTAACATCTGGATCCAGACCATTTAAGTAGGTTTTGGTGGATTCAACCAATGTTCATCGGATCCGATAAATGCTTTTTGACTCAAACGTCAGCGACTTTCATGCTATCAATCCGATGTACATATACCTTGGATAATCAGCATGCTTTGTAGTCTACATTCAAAAATTGTCTTCTTTCTAAGAACTTTAAACTTTTCTAATAAGTCGTTGAACTTAGAACCTCAAGAATAAAAAAAACGATTTTTTTTTATTTTTATGGGAATATCTCAAAAACCAGAGCTGATGGCGTAAAACGGATGATGGAATTTATACAAAAGTCCTTAGAGGTATGGTTTTAGTTGCTCTGTGCACCTGTGCTTCTGCATCATGGATGAACGCTCTAGCCTTTTGTCACACCTTATAATCGGTTATCTATCAAAACCTCATTAGTCTTAAAATGCCATTTTAATGTATTTCAGTTCATAAAAATCACTGAATTCAAATATCAATGTCGCTTAGCTATGTTATGGTTCCTTTTGGTGCTATCAACCAGTTTTGAAACCTTTTACAATCTAAGAAATCCAATTTAATGCCTTTTCAATCAGTTTTTTGTGTCTTCTAAGCAATTTTTCAAAACAGACTTACGAGTTTTTGACGGAAAGCCGACGTTATGCTGAATATCCTGTATATTTGCAAATTAAAATCAAATGCATCCAATTTTCATTAAACAACTGACATAATGTAGTCGAATATTTGCTCAATTTAATTTTAAATAATATTTACAACACATAATGCATTTTTGTACATAAGCTGTAAGCTTTAATTTTATTTTAAATATTTTAAATCTTATTCAAATTTAAGTAGTCAACTGTATATTAATTCTGAATAAAATGTCCATACATATAGTAAGTTTAAACTATATTCTGTTGGAACAAAATAAAAATTCATTTAAACTTTCACCTCGTTTGCTATTTTAATTATAAAGGCAATTTTAAATATGTATTTTTACATATATAATCATAAGCGCAAGCTTTTCTATACTATTCGAGTTAAATCTAATTAAACAAAATTTAATTCAATGGAACCCTCCTAAAAGTTATTTCAAATTCCATTCACTGTGTAAGCCTTTTAAGTGTGCGTGTGTCGTTGTATGTAGTTTGGTTCTTTTTATGTTATATGCTTTAAATTTTGGAATTGTAAATTTCTCTAAAAACTCACACAGCATTCGTATAATATGAACATCACGCAGTGTAATAATAATACAAAAGTTTTCATCATAAAATTTTTGAGTAGCCCTATACACTCATCTTTACAGGGAACGAGTGTGTAGCAGATAGTAATTCATAATTCTATTTCACTCTCTATCTATGTACATTGTTAAAATTCTATTAAACAAAATATTAAATTACACAGAAATATCCTCGAAAATTATTACTGCGAAGCAAACTATTTCAACCATTTGGTAATTTCATTTTATTTCTATAGAAGAATTTGAATTAAAATGTAGAAACGTACATATTTTACCCATCAATAGTGTTATGATATGTGGTATAAAATTTAGCGAAAAATATATAAAATCATTTTAACTACTCTAACTCTATCAAAAAAGGATGTGTTATTTTTTGTTTTTTATAACTCAATAGTTGTAACCATAACGACACCGACACCACTTGTTTTATCTGAAGCTTGATCCTGCTCCTCTACTATTCACGCGCTCAACATAATATTTAACTCAACTTTACGACCCAATCGTTAAATACAAGGACAAACCAATGTTGACATTTTAAGAGATCTTTAGGTCAAAAATATAAGAAAACATTCAAATGCCCATCACACACTTTATGTTTGGGTCTGAAAAATTGCCAAAAAAAAATATATACATAATTTTTATTTTTATACTAAGCACATAAATAAAATATGATTGTGAGGAAATTAGAAGTGATGAAAAATAAAAAATAATCTTCACCAAAATTTTAGATTTTTACCATCGACAAATTGTTATAAAAACTGGTATTTATTTGCTTTATTGCCTTAATTGTGTAATGACTTGGGCTTGGAAGTTATGATAAATTCACAGCTGGAGTAAAATTTAGGTATATGAAATTATGATCTTGTTAATGATGATTTTGGCCTTAGGTCAAATTTTGAGTTCAAAAATTATCCTACTTTCAGCAGAAAATTCTAGTTCACTCCAGAAACTTGTTGAAGTTAACAAAACCAACCTAAAAGAAAGATTTCTAAATTTTTAATAAATTGCACATTACTTTTTTTGAAGCATAGACAGGGTCAAGGCATGCGTAAACTAAATTAAGTAGCTAAAGGCCTTAATAAAAATGGCTTGTTCAAAAAGTAATTTTTGTTTAAAATTGACAGAGATATGCCCATTTAAACTTTACCATATCTTATAATTTTTAGCAGCTTTTGCCCGAAAGCCCCTTTTCAAATTTCACATTTTTTGTAAAAATATTCAAAATCCAGATTTTAATCAAATTTTACTTACGACTATAGAGAATATTTAAAAATTATGTAAGTTCGCAATTTTATTTTTTAGCTCTCCGATTTATATAAGATTTGGTACTAGATGCAAGGATATAGCCTTTAGTACGCAGATTTAGAAGAGACAAATTGTATCTCTTTAATTTTATTTTTAATTTGGTTTTTGAAGGTGTAGAGATAAAAAAATTCAAATGAGAGCAGTGAGAAAATTCGTAAGTTGATCAAGATTATTCTTAGGATATGAAGGTATCTTATTTTTCTTTATCTACTAGTTCAACATTAAACTGTGATTTAGTCAAAAGACGTGATTTATATTTATATTCACCCCAATCACGGAATCTGATGAATGAGTTGCTGAGGGAATCAGACGCAATTCCGACATTTTTACTATCAGCGAAATGGCAAAATTGAGTCTAACTTTCTCCTGAGCTCATTCATCAGATTCTGTAATTGGGGTGATTTTCTTTAATTAATTGAGTTCGATCTGAAATTTAATTTTTTTTACTTAGGTCAATTGAGTGGCATTTGAATCGCAATATAATATATGTTCGTCAAAATATAGTTCACTCCCCCATCCATCAAGCCATCAACTGTTAAATTTCATTGAAGTATGGATGTGATAAGTTTCGAAACTCGAAAACGAGGCAAAATTTCGAGATAATGCTTAAAACCTTTTCTGTAGACAATAAAATCTACCATCAAAATGAATTATTTAAAAAAAAATTTAAGAAATGTTCGGTTAGTTAAACCCAGTTCGCAGATCGAGCAAAGACAAATTTTGTCTCTACATTTTTTCCTCAAGACAAATTCTGAAGGTATGAACAGATAAAAACAAAAGTCAATTGAGAACAGTAGTGTTGCTAGAAATTAAAAAAAAATTCACATAAATTTGAAAATTTTACATGCAGAAACCAGATTCTTTCAAAGCATTGGTAGAGCAGGAAAAATTGATCACCTGCGCTTAATGGGACACAATAAAATGCGGATGGATGAAAATAGCTCTAAGAAGTCTGAAATATTCGGGATTTTGATTCTGTGGAAGAAAGTGGTTTAAGGCCAACTTGCTAATATTTGGATCAAAATACACCTCTTCTGTCAAAATGTAGTTTGTCCTCCATCTGGCAAGCCATCAACTGTCAAATTATATTGAAGGATGGCTACGATGTCGATTGATTAAAAAACCACTAAAAATTCCGAAATTTTAGAAATTATCTTACTTCTCCGTGAAAAAAATATTTTAGGGAAATTGGCTGACATTTGGATTAAAATAAACATTTTCCATCAAAATAATAGTTTGTCTTCCATCTTTCAAGCCATCAACTCTCAAATTCCATTGCAGGATGGCTAGGATGTCAATGGATTAAAAAAATCTCTAAGAATTCCGATTTTGTTGATTTTTTTTTAATTTCTCCGTAAATAAGTGATTTTGGGGCAATTGGTTGACATTTAGGATAGGTTGGGTTAGGAGGGGTAATAATACGGCAAGTCGCATCATCCCACTCGCATCACTTTGGATTTATTGCGCTCCCAGGGTGTTGTTAGATAGGTGAGGGAGGGAAAATGAGGGGATTATGGAGGTGTTTAGATATGGGGAAGCCTCCTTGAACCATTCTGAATTTTAGATCAACTTTAGGATGTTCTTAAGTGGCGAGATAGGAGTCCAGCCAGGAGTGACAATTAAGGCCTGCTTTTGTTGAGTAAGTATTCAATTTTTTTCCCAGAAATATTCGGCCATAGATTGTTTGAAACCCTATACAAGTTTCAATTGATGCGGATCGGTCATCTGCAGCCTCAAGGAAACTTTGGCGAATTTTACTTTTTTCTTGTTTCAGTGGCATAAACACCGAGAAATCGGTTTGGCTCGGATCAAGAGACGATCCGATCAGTTTTGACTTTATATTGATGGAGGAAATGGCTTTGCCGCCTGGCTGTATATAAAGATTTCAATAGTTTTGTTTATTACTTCGCGTGAGGAGAGATGTTTTTCGGCTTCACAAACTGCAAGTACTTCCGCCAGGAATACGCTGCAAGAATCTGGAAGCTTTATAGATCTTCTGATAGGTGGGTTATCTGAGTAGATACCTGACCCAACCCCTCTAAGGTCTTGCAGCCTTCAGTAAAGACCGAAACATGGTTTTCATTTATGACCCGGTTTTCATTCCAGAGTTCCCTGGTTGGGATATCTGTTTTGCCAACTGGGTTGAAATCATAATATGCGGTGTAACGAAGTCTGTTTGAATGTCTGTCTGTGAACTTCACTACCAAATTTTCAAAAAAATAGATTTTATTATTATTTTTGATTTAAATGATCACGAATGAATCATACACCTAGTTTGAGCGTATCATTTAACAAGTTCCTCAAAATAGCCAAAAATGCCACTTATAAAAACTTAAAATCAGCTCAGTTTGAGCGACTGTTTATCAATCGATTTTTATCAGAAACTTTTTCTAAATAGTTTATTTTAAATTAAGTTTAATCACTTTTCTTTTATATGGAGCAATGCCTAAACCTATCTTTGCTGGTAAAAAAATCAAAAAAAAAAATCTGATTCTCCACATAAACTTAAACTTAAAAAAAAAAATTGAATAATCCATTCCGATGGTTAATTTTACTGTCTAAAAAAATGTTTTTTGCTTTTTGCACACCACCCTCCAAAATCCACCCTTTAATTTAAAAACTTGTGAAATGTACATAAAACATTAAAATTTATCCAGACAAATGATGGTTTGAGCATTGTTTTTCCGGAAAAATTAAGTGGAGTCATTTTTGGGTACAGCGGTTGCATAATTTAAAATTTTGCAGTATACACCAGCTTGGAAAAAAAATCCAAGATAAAAATTGTCCTGAAATTAATTCTGCGTCACTTTGCGTACTAGGCTTAAACATGTGAAAATCCTGCTGAATTCACCTTGAGTTCGAAAAGAATGGTCATACTGCTCCACTATTCAATATGTTTTGTATAACTTGGAAACAAAGCCGAATTTGAGAATTTTACTTTTAGAACTTTTCGTTCAAAATTAAACTGTCTATCGAAATCGATGGTTAATAAAAAATAATTATAAAAACCTTTTAGCAGGAAGCGTTAACAAAAAAAATTGGAAAAATCTAAGTTTATTTCTATTTTTTTACTGAATAGGAATATGTAGATATACATATTTAAAAATTATGTAAGTTCACAATTTTGTTTTTCGGCTCTTTTTAAAAGCTCTCAGATCTGCAGACTGAACGGCTGGCCCGATTTATAAGATTTGGTACTAGGTGCAAGGATATATGCCTATAGTACGCAGATTTAGAAAATACCAATTGTTTCTCTACAATTTTTTTAAAATTCGATTTTCGAAGGTGTAGAAATACAAAAATTCAAATGAGAACAGCAGGAAAATTCGTAAGTTGAATAAGATTTTTCTTAGGATATGAAGGTATCTTATTTTTCCTTATCTACTAAGACCCGTTTGCTGATACGAATCTTAAGCATCTATGTTCTACTTAAAAAGCTTATGTTTTACTTTTTCCTCTGCGTAAGCTGTCACATAATCGCTTATGCTCTACTTAAATATTTAAGTTTCGTATCAGCAAATGGGCCTAAGTAGTTCAACATTAAACTGTACTTTAGGCAAACGACGTGATTTATATTTATATTCACCCCAATCACGGAATCTGATGAATGAGGTGCGGAGGGAATCAGACCTAATTCTGACAATTTTACTATGTCGAAATTGAGTCTAACTCCCTCCTCAGCTCATTCATCGGATTCTGTAATCGGTGTGATTTTCCGTAATTAATTGAGTATGATCTGAAATTTTATTTTTTTTTTACTGATTAAGATTTTAGGTCAATTGGGTGTCATTTGGATCGCAATATAATTTGTTCGTCAAAATATAGTTCACTCCCTCATCATGTTTTGCGGCTTCAGAAACTCCAAGAACTTCCGCCTGGAATACGCTGGATAAATCTGGAAGCTTTTTAGATCTACTGATGGGTGGGTATTCTGAATAGATACCTGACCCACCCCCTCTAAAGTCTTGCAGCCGTCAGTAAAGACCGAAATATGGTTTTCATTTATGACCCGGTTTTCATTTCAGAGTTACCTGGTTGGGATATCTGTTATGGCAACTGGCTTGAAATCAATGTACATTGTACAGTGTAACGAAGTCTGTTTGAATGTCTATGTCTGCACTGAGGACACTAGCGTAGCTAGGGGGGGGCGAAGGGGGCGGTCGCCCCGGGCGCCAGGAGTTAGGGGCGGCAAATGGGAAAATCATCTTCATTGTTTATGGGATGTAAACCAATAACAGAAGTTTTTTTATTGAAAATTTTATTAAATTTTTATTAGACAAATTTGATTTTAATTTTAATAGCATTCAAATTTGTAGGGGCGACAAAATCTTCCTCGATCTTCATGAGAAGTTGGAAATAAAGACAAGTTTAATTTTTGTTTAATAAATAATTGAATCAATTTTTATTAAATTGAAATCATTAGGGGCGCAAAATCATCATCGTTGTTTATTGCAGAAGTTGGAAATAAACAAAAAAGTATTATTTTTTAAGTTAAAAATTTTTCATTGTGTTCAAATCACTAGGGGCGGCAGAATCATGACCGTTGCTCATTATAGAAGTTCGTAATGACCATTCTTTTTTGTAGGTTTACATATATGTGTTTGTTAATTCTCTCAATTGAATTCAGAGGGTTTGACCTTTCTCAAAAAATGTGTCACGTTAGATTTGAAAAAAAACAAAACAAAAATGCTTTCGATTGAATATTTTCGCAGATAATTTGTTTTTTTTTTTCAAAAATAAAAATAAAAATATTATTTATACAAAACTGATAAATGAATAAAAATAAATAAAACATAACAATAGTTTTTTTTTCAAACATAAAACCAGCAAACAAAAAAAGCTCTAAACTATACATAAGGCTGCATTCAACACAAAGAATTTAAAAAAAAATGTGATTTTTTTTACGAAAGCTTGAAGATTAATTTTTGTTCGTAAAATGAATAGTACGGGGTAATTAGATTTCATTATATGGAGCTCTGAGAAATAATTCAAACATGCAGTTTGACTCCGATATTCGAAAGGGTATTAGTACACGAGCCGAAAACCACATTTTTCACAATTGCATCTAGAGTCATTTGGCCGCCATTTTGTTTTTAACGGCTTTTTTTGTTATCAGACGTAGCTCACGCATTTTTGACGCTACGAATAAAAATGTGATACAAACTTGTAGAAAATTTAATTGTCTACAAAATATGTTAAGCAACTTTTTTCGATAAGTGCTTTTTTTAAAAAGTTACACTGCATTTTCTTAAAAAAAGTAGGGGTTGATTTTGGTATATTCATCATATCTAATTTTTTTGTTCTAAAAAAAAAAAAAAAAATCGAAATAAAAGTTATAGTCCCTTCAATTATCTATATTTTTTGCAGTAACAGTTTTGTTATACGGCTTACGGTTCTCGCCCTGTAGCGCATATTAGTAGTAGACAACTCTATAGAATCATATATTTTTAACTACTTGACTTCTGCTGGTAAATAGAAACCTCGAGGTTCGAAAGTAAATTAGTACTCGAGCCGAAAACATCATTCTTCACAACTGCCCGTAGAGTCATTTAGCCACCATTTTGTTTTTAACGTTTTTTATATCTTCGCAAGTAACTCACTTTTTATTTATGCCAGACAAAAAAGTTGTAGAACAAACTTGTAGAACATTTAATTTCCTACAAAATGTTTCTTTTAACTTTTTTTCGATAAGTACTTTTTGAAAATTGTACTGCGTTTTGTTAATAAAAGGGTTTCTTTTCAATTTATGTTAGAAGTTATAAATGATCACTTCGAAATAAATGGATTACAACCTATCTCGATGACTTCAATTTATTAAAAAAAGATAATTATGATTTTAAAGAAAATTAAAAATAACATTCTTCTGGTTTTTTTATTTGAACTTAAAAAAAGATAGAAATTCAGTATGTTACATTTCAGGTTAGATATGACATAACAATATGACAATGATGACAAAAGCTTAGTTTTACCGTGGTGTACATTATTTTGAACAGGGATGTTGTGTTTTATTCAACAATTTATCATAAAAAAATAAATGTCGAAATAAAAGTTGTAGGTAGACCTTTCAATTATCTATATTTGTTGCCTCAATATTTTTTTCTTATGCGGTATACTTCTGTAGCGCATATATGTATATTCAAGAAATCCGTACAGGATTGGATGTTTTATTTTTGTTATAATTTTGTTTTGTTATATTCGTATCATAACTGGCTGTACTCAAACAAATAATTGACGACATAACTCTCTTCCACCCCACCCTCAACATGGAGTTTTTCACTACAAAAGTGAACAACAAAGAATAGAATCTGATTTATCATAATAATTAGAGTTTTTCCAAAAAAAAAATTTTTCTTCCAAACAGGCTCAAAAGTTTCAGTTAAGCGAAAAGAGATGTCTGGGCTCTTAAAAATCATGTTTAGACATGCCTCGTCGCAGATTTCGGTTTTCCATACACAAAAGGCTGATATGTTTTATCGAAAATACAGCCGTTTTGAAGTTACATCCATTCAAACCCATTCGATAAAATTATTTTACATTTATCTAACATACAATTAGCATTATTTTAAAAATTTAAGATATTAATTACGGAATTTCTATGTAATTTCTCACAAATGTTCTGAAGTCATTTCTCGATAAGAGTGCGATATTAGTTAATTTTACAATTCGGAAATAGTTAAACTATACGCAAATAATATAAACTATTAACAAATCATATCATTAAGGTATATACCGCATAAGAAAACAATATTGAGGAAAAAAATATAGATAATTGAAAGGTCTACCTACAACTTTTATTTCGACATTTATTTTTGATAAAGTGTTGAATAAAACACAGCATCCCTTTTCAAAATAATGTACACCACGTAAAACTAAGCTTTTGTCATCATTGTCATATTGTTATGTCATATCTAACCTGAAATGTAACATACTGAATTTCTATCTTTTTTTAAGTTCAAATAAAAAACCAGAAGAATATTATTTTTAATTTTCTTTAAAATCATAATTATCTTT